>JADLZN010001756.1:0-305176 GCA_018155175.1 Sinocyclocheilus anophthalmus | reverse complement strand
TGTGGCATTTATGATCACATCACACATCAAACGGTCAGTTGCTCCAGGTAGATAGAGAATGCAAACCTCTGGTAATTCAACTGAGTGCACTGAATGAGTAGGAGCAGAACAGCAGACTCGTGCAAAATGTCCAGTCTTATTGCAATTCCTACATTTAGCAGATACAGCGGGGCAGTTCTGTGCATTTGCAAGATGTCCAGCAGAGCCACAGCGAAAGCATGTCCGAGCCGACGGAGCAGAAGAGAAAGAAGAACCAGAGGTTCTGATGAGGTACGTGCTTTGCCTTTGGCCCAGGCCCCACATCGGCTAGTTACATCAGCTTCGCCGGCCGCGCGGGGTGCTTTGACATGTACGGCTTGTACTGGCCAGCCGGGTTTGCTTGCCGCGCATTGATTTTGCCGCTAGGCTGAGAAATCGGAGCCACACAAGCAGCACAGAATCGCCCTGATGATGGCTGTGCCCTCCCGATCCACAAACTAAACCTCGCGGTTCGTGGTCGTACTCTGAACACAACGCCCCTTCTGTCCTTTTTTTTGCGTACGGCACATTAGTTGTTTCATTGTGGCAATTGTAAATTGCCATCTCCAGTATTGTCAATTTATGGGGATGTCCCGAACTAGGAATCTGCTTTCAAGCGAGCGCTGCCATAGCGATAAGGAGTGCACCAATGGGCTAGCCAATGTTTTTCGTAGCCCACAAAGGTTTCGGGGTCAGCGCAGGTGCGGCAATAGGCGAGGTCAGTGAGGCAGTCAATGAATCGTCAGCAAATTCGCACAAAGTATATTGTTCGACAGGCAATCTTCTAAATCCCCTGCCATAGCACATATAAGTGCCACTACCCAGTTTCATTGTTCCTTCCTGTGCACTCGTTGGCCTGGAAAGGACGACTGTCGTACTATTTCCACGCCCCACGTTTTTTTGAGCAACATGAACATGAGTATGAAGTGGTGTTATGTTTGTTTTATCCAAGGGAAGCGGGGTTAATAGCGTATTTGTTCTATAGGATTCGTCACCTAGATGACAGATGGTAATGGTGCTAGAGATATAGTAACACGATATGCTGAGCCTTCGAGTTCCGAGGGGGTCTGGGTGTAATGGATAGTTGTTGTGTGGGTATTGGTGTGTTTGTGTTAGAAACCCGAGACGACGGCCGGCGTTTTAGGGGTGGGGAGCGAGGCGGTGGGCCTGGTTGCTGGGAAGCGAGCCGTTTTTGCGTGGCCTCGGTCGTGAGGGCGAGTGCATAGGGCAGTAAGCCCCAAAAAAGTAGCTGTCCAAGCGAGCAAGCAAAGGTCAGAAGTGTTTCTGCTTTCTGGCCAGGAATCTCTGTAGCATTGATGTTACTAGATGTAGTTCTTACAACATCTTCATGAGCCATGTTAGTGTATAGAATGGTTTTATAGCTAATGGTCACTCACTGCGGACTAAAGGAGGGACAGCTAGAAAGCAGGACTGGGAAAATGGAGCACTTTACTGATTTGCCTATCCTCAGGAAAATCGGTTGCTTTTAAAAAAACGTCCTAGTCGCCAATTTGTTATGTATTCATGTAGACAAGAAGCAATTAACAGTGCGGCGTGTAGGAGTAATCTTAAGTTAAAGACTTTACTAGATGATACCGAGGAGGGACTAACAGGGGAATAACCATCGCAGCATTCATTTGTTACTCTTCTCACCCTTACTCCACATCTCCACTTAAACTCAGAGAGGCTGGTCGTAGGCCGATCTAGTGGTGCATTAATGGTCAAGGACATCATCAGAGGATAACCTTGTAAATGTGTTAAATATTCAATACAAACCAATAGAAACAGTCCATGGTCGGTTGTTTGTGATCCCCACAGTGGTATCTTGGAGGACCAACAGAGAAGAGTGAGCAGGATCGACCCGACAAGTCAACGACCGCGCGGGTCGGGGGTGTGCTCTGTCGCCCTTCAGTTTGCGGATCGGGCGGCGGGTGATGTGGGTATTCTGCGTGTCAAGCAAAATAGAGAACCGGGACCGCAGCGAGGCGGGGAGAGTACAGTGAGGTTGTGCACTGTTAGCGACTTCAGTTGCTAACGTAGCTGACGGACATGTCGATGATGGAGTCTCCGATGATCACTAGACATCTGCCTGTTCCGTATCGCGTGAGGGTATGCGCGAAGTCTGGGTTGGTTTTGAGATGCGGTGGAGACTTAGAAAGAACCGGAGCTGGTCGAGGGAGGAGGTTGAGTATAGTATCGTTTAGAGTACGACGAGAAGTTTGTTTTTAGGAGCGGGGACCGGAGCGAGAGTTTTTCTTTTTTTTTTTTTTTTTTTTTTTTGTTTTTTTTTGGGGTCATAGCACCGGGCGGCAGGCTCGGAGTCTTGGTCAACGTTTGGTGCAGGGGTGGGAGGGACATTGGGGGGAAGATCGCGTTCCTGGGGGTGTGCACCGTGGAATGTGCAGAGAATAAACACGACGCAGCAGTAGGTTTGAGGCGGGGAGGGTGTGGGAGGAGTTAGGCAGCGTGCTGGCGGCTGGTACTTACCGCTCGGAACTCTTGTGAGATGTGTCACGCCTGGGATGGTTTTCCAGCACGGCTCTACTCCGCTCTCTCCGATGTGGGGTCTGGTGTCTGCTGTCAGCCAGATCGCGGTAAGTATCTGCTTCTTAGCACGGCCGTCCCCTTCCAGCTCGTATCAAGTTGTGTCCTCACTCTGCACTCAAAGTGGTAGCACACATCCGCGATTTTTAATTTTTTTTTGTTTTGGCTTATAGAGAACAGAAGTAAAGAGTAAGTAAAAGTATCTTAGTAAGGTTAACGAGTGAACAAGTGAAGTTTAAAACAGTAAGTAAGAGTAAACAAATTTAACACGTTGAGTTTGGGTAGGTGTGTAGTTATGGAAGTGCAAGGTAAAACAATGGTAAGTGGTTAGCGGGGGAATGTGGCGTTTGGTGTGGGTTCAGGAAAAAATGGAGTTAAGTTAAAAGAAAAGTAGTATTAAGTAAAAGTTGATTATAACAGTTAAAGTAGAAAAGTATATCCCAGAAACAGAGTAGTAAGTAGGTTATAGTAAAGTTAATAGTAGGATTAGCGTATGAGTATATTTTTTTTTGGTGGGGGTGTAAACAGTATTAGTAGGTATTAGTAATGTAAGCGGGTGAATAGCGGCACCCACGCTGGCGAGTTGCTAACCGAGAGAGATTATATGCTAAAGCGGGCGGGAAGAGTTCAAAATGGTAGAAACTAGGTGATACAGATGGCTGGGATTGGGATTGTGGGATGGGGGAGGGGCGGGGCGAGGAAGTGGCTAGGATATGATAGGGGATGTAGGGCTGGAGGATAAGATATGATGATATGGGGGGTAGGCGGCCTATGACATAGGGGCTATATTCATATGTTAAAGAAAGAAACACGAAAATCGAGTGTATAAAAATTGATTTTAAGATTAAAAAATTATAAGACACAAAGAATGAATAACTTTGACGGAATGTTGGACGTCAAACTCTCAAAACACAGAACATGAGAAAAAAGAATGTGGCCAGCAAAAAGACAAAACCAGGAGTGACGTTATATTGGAATGGAGAATGAGGGGGAGACATAGATAGATAGATAGTCTAGTGTTCTCTTTGAGAGCTTTTTCACTCTTGTTCTTTGTGTTGTTTGTCTTTGTATTTTAACCCCCCAAAGGATGGGGATAGTAGGTCGAGGTAAGTTAAATGTTGTATAGACTTTTAATTAAGACCTAAAGAAGAAGAGTATCATATGACAAGAGATAGGGCATACCCCGATTGAACCCTTAAGAAAAACAAGACAGGAATCCCAAAAAAAAATATTGAAAACTTCCAATGTCACAGTTCATCAGCAGCGCCTCTAAAAGCTCTGCTCCCATCTGCCAAGACCATGTTAATTGTTTATATTTAGCACAGAATAATATTTTAAGATCTGCACATTATCAAACATATGGACGTTAATATTTTACATAAATATTAATCAGCAATGAACATTCCTTTGAGAATTTCCTTCTCAAACGTTGCCTCCACTTTACTTGCAGATGTGTGCTAATCGTTCTGCAGTGTTTGTGGGAGGATCGCTTTGAATTTGAAAAGGACAGAACTCACAAGTAAAGGTGTAACATATTTCACCATGTTTTATTTCCCTTAAAGAGATTTTTGGAGAATTCTAGAGCTTATGTGTTGCGGGCGTCGCACAGGTCTGCCCACAAGCTGCCGTGGTACTCAAAACCTGAAGTCTCATGTTTTGCAAAGTGTATAGTCCATATATAGTCAGTTTTTAACTGAATTAAGAAGCACTATAGAGGTAAAAATCACTGTGTATTTGCCCTTGATGTTTATGCAGTATTTTTAAATAGCCTTTTTAGAACATCTTAACTGGCAACACTGACACTGTGGAACGTTTTTGCTTGAGTTAACTGCTTATTTAATTTTACTGTATTTTCTTTAAAATAAATGTAAGCTTCTGTAATGTTGTTTTAATTTCAGTTACATTACTGCTTGCTTTTAATTCACCAAAAAGTGCACAAAATGTCTTTTGAAAGAGACCATGGCTAGGACTAAAATATAGCATTCATGAATTAAAATAATTTAAGTTTAAGTATGCCGTTTTCCACTGTATGCACAAAATCTAATCTCGAAAATCTCGTTTAGGGCACCAACAGATCCTTGGCCGGCCCTGGTTATATGCCAGTCAGAATTCAGAAATGATTAGCACGCAAGATCTAAACGGGCCAGCCGGGGCTACAGCTTACAACTACGCCCTTCGAGGCCACAATCAAACAGCATAAACTGGTATTTATGATTATTTCACATAGAAGGACACATGTATTGAATCGCGTCTGCACCGATTGGTTTGTTATCACATGGCTACTTTAAACAGCTCCATTAAGCTTTAGCCCCAAAGAGCGCACATTTAAAAGATAATGATACATTCTCAAATGTTCACACCTCATTTCTTTACAGAGGATGATTCTATATTACTATATTAAAGTTCCACTAAATTATGCCATCATCTGATGTGTTTTGAGCTCTCTCTTTCGTCTTACTGCCATTATACATGGGGAAAATGTAATCAAAATGGTTTTAAATAAAAAAATAGCAATTTAATGAGTTTCTGTTTTTACAGCCTAACATATTCTGCCTATGATATAAACGTATCCTCATTACCCCCAAACCACGAGTCCTGTTCTTTTCCCCCCCATTTCTCTGCCACGGTCGGCAAATGTACAATAAACAATTTACGAAGTAACTTTCAGACTACAAAATCAATTTTGCTCCGTCAAGTCAGAAATAGACAACATTAGAACGCTTGGGTGCTCCGAACACATTTTTTGTTTCCTCGCGTTACAACGGACCAGCAATGATTCAATCAGTCTATAAAAAAGTTTCAGTCAAGTTAAATGAATCATCTTTTAAACACAATCTGGGGGTTGATTTCAACTCACTCATTGAGACAGTCACATCCTTGCTGCCAACCCTACTGCTTGTCGTTTAATATAAAAAAAAGGTAGACTTACTGTTTCATTTTCGCAATCATTTAATATTTCTACATTAAAATGTTATATTTAAGCTTAACATTTATGCACAATCCATCTATGAATTTTTTGATAGTGATTTCATTTTATTGTTAATAGCCAGCATGTCTTTTTATATGATTTAATTTATTGATTTTCATTAGCCACATCTCTGGCTTTTTATTTATTTCGTTATTTATTGCTCAAAGTTATTTTCAGGGGTTTTGATCTCTCAACGGGAGAACCCTCCTGTTTATTATATTTAAACTGTATTTATTATTACATTTTTTTAACCCCCTTTTGACTATAGCCTGGACAGTTTGCAAATATTGTACTATTATGAAACCTCAAAGCATATGTTTTTGTATTTTGTGTTACTCCATAGTTGGATGTTCTATTTGACAGCACTTGTAGTTAGAGTATAGGGGCCCACACATACCCAAGCCAGGGGCCCCCGCCACCCTCTACGTCTGCCCTGAGTGTTCCACTAATTTATGGTCTCGTGAAAGGGGTCAAAAGGTCCAAACAGGTCTGCCATCTCATACGTAATTAATTATATAATAATTTGTATCATAATGTCTTATCTTTTATTTCACGTGTTTTTTTTCTTTAATATTTGTCTGTATTTGAGGGGTTTTAATTTTACTACCAATGTTCAATCGATCAAGAGTTTCCTTTTTTGCAAAGTTTGAGTTTTTTTCTGCATTGGTGGACTGTCTGATTGTAAATTGTTACCACCAGCAGGAGTGCTAAGTTAACAGCCTGTGGGAATCACCTTGACTGCTGAGACCCGGACAGGACTATCCAACCTTGGCCATCAACTCTGACATGTCATGGGGTTAGAGCGTCACGGCCCTGCAGAGTTCCGCTCCAACCCTGAAAAAAAACTCACCTACCTATAGCCTTAGGCGGTGTGACCATCACGGTGGCATTTCCCCAGGACACGTCCTGGCCAGGATTTCTATATTGCCTAAAATGTCTAGGTTTTGTCTTTGTTTGCGTGTGCAGACCGATCGTTGTATGACATCAAAATACCATACAAGTCGTGGCCTAATGGTTAGAGAATCAAACTCGTAACCCAAAGGTTGCGGGTTCGAGTCTCGTACCGCAGGGACTGTAGGTGGGGGAGTGAATGCACAGCGCTCTCTCCCATCTTCATTACCACGACTGAGGTGCCCTTGAGCAAGCACCGAACCCCCAACTGCTCCCCAAGCGCCGCAGCATAAATGGCTGCCCACTGTGTGTGTGTGTGTGTGTGTGTGTGTTCACGGTTTGTGTGTGCACTTTTGATGGGTAAATGCAGAGCACTAATTCCGATTATGGGTAACCATACTTGGCCACATATCACATCACATCTTTTTTGTCTTTTAAATACTGAAAACCTAATAGTCAACTGTATGTTCTGGTAACTTGCATTTCTAACTGTAGCTGACAATGCATACCGAAAAAAAATGTTCTCGAACACCGTTACAGTCGTGAACTAAAATATATACCTTTATTTCAACTGTAAGTATTAATTAAGTGTATAGAAGTACAATTAATTGCTTTAAGGTACTTGAGTGGACTCCATTTTAGCACAACTAAATATAATAAAATATATTGCAATTAGCTTAACAGTGGTCTTAAGCATCTTAAAGAACACTTAATATACTTGAAGTTGTTCCAAAAATTAACACAAATTTATATGCACTTACTATACTAAAATATTATAATGCAACCAATATCGTACACTTACAAAAAATTGTATTTCTTTTTTTTTTTACCTGGGTCTGATCACCGTTTGAGGCAGAATTATTTTATATGCGATGCTAAAGGCTACATATGCTAACCATTGCCATAATAAATACATGTTATGCTTATGAAAATAAGCATAGAAAATGCTGAATATCCATGGGGGAGGCATTAATAATTTTTTTATCTTATTTATTGATTTATTTCAAGATGACAGTTTAAAATCTATTCAAATATTATATTTACTTTTGAGTTGAAAATATAATTTATTAATAAATATTTAGTAACATCTTTCAGTCACTAGAGGCGGCCATGCAGGCCAGAATTGATCTGTCCTTGATCCACAAGCTCTGTTTGACCGGACAGTAATCTTATAATTCTATCATAGTAATCTTATCTCTGGGTGGAGATGATGGTGATGACAAATCCTATCTATACCTTGAGGCCTTACTTCCCCTTACCATATTGTGATGCCCTGTCCGGCTGGAGCGTAACATAAAACCATGTCTGCATTTTGTGCGAGAAATACAACCATGACTAATTCTCTACACTGCCCAAAAAAAACTCGCTTTTGAATCATCAGTGGCAAATTCTTTAAATATTAAAAAAACGTACTTGCAGGCTGTGAGTCAGAACAGCCGGCATTGTAGTCTACTCTTCCAGGATCAGGAAACAGTCCTCCATAAAATGCGCTGCACACATCTGAATATTTGGGTTGAAGTGTTCTGGAACAGTGTTGTAAATACAACTTAACCACTGATTTCTAGTCGTGTCCTCTTTTGGAAGACCAACAAAGTACTTTCGCTTTCACAACGAACACATCATCATACAGCCTTAGTGAGCGAGGCCGGAGGCCTAGATTGAGCGCGTCCTATAGTATACCTAGACGGGCTTTAGTGAGCAGATGCGGGAGTTTGAAACAGTGCGGCGCCCTGCGGATTCGACAAGGAGGCTTGTGCAACCCTGTGACGACCCCGGGCTGGACTACGCTTCGTCCACGGTGAAAGCCGATCCCAGGCAGGAATAAGGAAACAGGAAATAAGGCAACTCGAAATTGACTAGACTAAACTAGAACTAGAAACTAGGCTCTGTAAAGCAGCTATCACTAGGTGAGTGATAAACACAGAATGGCTCGGTAAAGCAGCTACACTAGGAGAGTGATAAATGCAGAACAATACTCGGCGATCTGAACGAAAGTTCGCTTATAAAGTGTGTTGATTGGTTGCAGTTGTGTGTGTAATCAGTGCAATGGATGATGTGAAATGTAGTCCGGAGTGACATGTAACAGTTTGTGTGGTGTGAGAGTCAATATGATGAAGAGACGACCTCTTGTGGCAGTCGGATGGAAGTCTATGGACAGAATTCATGACAGCTATTTCTAATGCTATAATATAATTATTGCTGTTATCTATGAAAGAAAGGCAGAGAGCTTTATAGTGTTTTTTTTTCAGATACCTAAAAAGTACATAAACAATGCCAGCAAGAATGCAAGCTGTTATGAAGGGCATATGAGGCCATTTTTGTTATGTGAATAAATACTATTTAGTTGTTTAAGTTTATTTGCCAATAAATGACAATAATTTTTTTTTATTTAAACAATTTTTTGACAGCGATTTCCTAAATTCCTAAAGTGTTTTCTCTTTATTATCAAACTATCGTGGGAGGGGCTTGTTTTTGTGACATCACACAGACCGCGGCTGACATTGCGGCCTCGCTATTTGCAGTAAAAGGGGTAAAGATTTGAGCAGATAAAAAAAAAACAACATTTGTGTGATCGCTGTTCATATTTCATGCTTGTTGTGTACCCACTACGCTCCCACGGCCCACATTTCAGATTCACACCAGCCACTTTGCAGTAAAAGCATCGCATGTAGCATCAGATTGCACCACTTTATACACGCACACATCCACAATTGCGATTGATATTACAATGTAATTTCTTTCGCAGTTCTTTCCACGCCTCTTAACCTGTCTTCAATTCTCACCACCTCTCATAACCGGTCCTGTGTGGACAGTCGGTAGCTGATAGTCACATTGAGCGGGAACAATGTCTAAACTTACACCTGTCAGTATCTTAGTTATGCCCGAGTGTACTTTTGAGTCCGTTTTGGTGGCGAGCCCGATGCCTTGCCGCTCAGAGTCGTTTCGATCTGGTATTTGTGATGTTCACATGCGAGTGCATCACCATCAAAGTTAACGAATAATTAAGTTGCGACCTCGTGATCAGAGAAACAAGAACAAAAACCAACAC
Source organism: Sinocyclocheilus anophthalmus (assembly GCA_018155175.1). NCBI lineage: Eukaryota > Metazoa > Chordata > Actinopteri > Cypriniformes > Cyprinidae > Sinocyclocheilus > Sinocyclocheilus anophthalmus. The sequence continues at coordinate 295,706 of JADLZN010001756.1, read as the reverse complement.
TCTGTAATACATACCATTGTGCTCTGTTTTCTTATTTTCCTGTATTTCTTTTTTTTGCTGGTATGAAATGGGGGAGCTGGGATTCAAATTGCTTCACTCTTGAGTGTAGCCATTGCAAATCCATTCGCATTACTCGTACTACGTTATTGAGCTGTTCTTTTGTCACTAACTTGCCATCGAATGTTTTGTCCTGCCTCGGGGCCGACAGAAGAACAGGGGGCCCCAATGTTTGTGCGCCCCTAGCTGTATGGGTGGAGTTTCCACACCACACACAACCCCCGAACTAGGCACCAGCTGAGTTCTCACACTACACATTGATTGGAGACTATCCTAATCCCTGTGTCGCTCACAGGGGGTTCGACGAGATCATGTGGTGATAATATCAAACAGGTTTGAAAATGTCGTAGTGTCTATGATAGATCGAGACAGGTTCGGTTCACGTTGCTGACCTGCTCGTACTTCACGAGATTCGGTGGTTTTGTCGCAGACTCTGGAAATCCATCCACGACAGCAAAATCCAGGCAAAAATAATGTAGTTTGAACTTGCCATTAGCCTACCCACAACTCTATCACTTTACACCATTAGATGTCCAGAGAGATGGAGCTGGAAATCATTTGACTATACAGTGAGTACCTCTTGCATTTGAATGCAGTCTGCGTAGCTGCATTAAATGGATATGGATATTGCATTAACTGGGTGCACAGTTTAAAGGGGTCAGATGATGCGATTTCAAGTTTTCCTTTCTCTTTGGAGTGTTACAAGCTGTTTATTCATAGATAAGATCCCTAAAGTTGCAAAAACTAAAGTCTCAAAACCAAAGAGATAGTCTTTATAAACTACTTTGTTTGGCCTTCCAAAAGAGGACACAACTAGAAATGAGTGGTTAAATTGTATTTAAAACACTGTTCCAGAACAGTTCAAACCAAATATTCAGATGTGTACAACGCATTTTACGGAGGACGAGGACGAGGACGAGGACGAGGACTGTTTCCTGGGAGAGTAGCCTACAATGCCGGCTGTTCTGGTGAATTCAGTTCCCATGTTTCCCCTTTCGCTCGCATTCAGACCCTATACAGTCTATGATGCGGCCAATCAATGCTGACAATCAAATCTGTAAGTACGTTTTCAGATTTAAAGGATTTGCCACTGACGATTCAAACGCGAGTTTTGGGCAGTGTAGAGTAGCGCTTGTTGTTTGTCATTTCTCCGATCACAAATGCAGACATGGTTTTGTTTACACGGCGCGATGCAACGCAACACGTAAAAAGACAGTATAAGTCATTATAATCAGTAATTATGTTCCAACTGGATGCAACAAATGCCTCGTTTATAATGGGTTTTAATGTTTTTGTCAAGTCGCTCCGGCCGGACAGGGCATCACAATATGGTAAGGTGCGTAACACTTCTGTCACACGCTTGATGAATTCAGCCAATCACAACGCACTGGATAGCTGGCCAATCACAGCACACCTCGCTTTTCAGACCGATGAGCTTTGTAAAAATCGACGCATTTCAGAAAGGCGGGACATAGAGGAGAAACAATAATGTACAGTATGTGGAAAATAATGTGTTTTTTTTACCTTAAACCGCATAAATACATTTCATTACACCAAATGCACCAAATAATGTTATTTTTAGCAACGTCATATGACCCCTTTAAGGAATTTTCTTGGGTTCATTGACACGCTGCTGTATGATTGAGCTCAACACTCAAACGCATAAAACTCTAGAATAGAAATAAACTGACTCAAGGCCTGGATCTGCAGTCTACTGCTTTTCCAGCCAGATCTTAAAAGTCAAAACTCTGTGGGGAAACAAATCTTCAAGAAACAGAGAAGATTGTCATGCATCCTCGGCGAAGGGTGAAACAAATCGTTGGATGAATTGTTGCAAATTGTTTCACGCGCTCGGATTGGCCGAATAGTTTCACCGCGTCATGACCAAATTGCTCTTGTTCTCATGAGTGCCTTTAAATGCACCCTCTTAATGCGATTATAATGAGATTTTGGCAATATTGCGATTAAACTTTACCTCATGTAAATGCAATATTTCGATTTAAATAATGCGATTAAACTCATAATCGCAGCAAGCATACTCGTATTAATAGGTGGCGTACGCCGGTTTTAATCGAAATATACAGGCATGTAAACAGCTTAATCGCGGTATTGCCGCTCTGACCAAAGTGCGCATGTGCTTGGACATGACTGACGTGACGCGCACCTGTAATAGTACGCAGATTAGAAACGATGGCGGGGAAGAAAGCATCGCAGTTTTTGGGAAAACACAACTCGCTGCGACCTTCATCCAGAAACGGCAGTAGAACGCGACGGCAGCGTATGCAAACGAATTGCCATCACATTTCTATAGCACCGAAAAAGCGTGGAATACAAACGTGTTTTGCATTAGACGTAAATAAATTAAAGCAGCGGCCAGTAACACACCTGCTCTTTCTGAGTCCATCATATGTGCTGTGCAGTGGGGTATGTGAATTATGGCAGTAAAGAAATTAGCACAATTCCTAGAGAATAATAAGAATAATGGAAATTGCATGTAAACGGGAGTGAAGAGCTTTTCTCTTGACATGTAAACATCATAATGCGATTAAGTCCTTACTCTGATTTATGGAAATAATCACATTATTCGTGCGCATGTAAACGTAAAAAGGCCGAAAATCTCGCTGTATGAAGTATCAATGGGCTACTAAAGAGCTTTTTCTGTCCCCGGTGTCACAGTTTCCGTGCATTCGTTCAGGTGTAGTGTGCTAGTCGCAGTAAAAAGGCTTTAGGAATAACAAAGAAGGTTCGTTTTAATCGGTCTAAAATATTATTATTTTATAACACTTTAATTCATGGTTACACTTGTTGATTTATTGGTTATTTCTGTATTCCAAACCCCAGAATGAGTCACTTTATGAAGTTGATTACTAACAACCTACATAAGAATCCAAGCACAAGATTTGAGAAAATATTATGTAATAAAATGTGAGTGAAACTGGCTGTTAAACCAATCTTTATTAGTTAATTAGCCTACTAGAAGTATTGTTAACATGTTTTGTATTGCAAAATGTACAATTCAACACCCCATTGAATATGTTTAGTTGTGTTAGGGCTTTTGCAATGCATTGTTGATGATCATAACATCAGGTGCATTGCTTTGCTTTACTGTTGCAGAATGGAGAGCAAACACATCCTAAGGCAGGAAAGCTGCTGCAGACATTGTGGGAAAAGTCTAGTTTTCTATTTAATTGAGTTGTTTTGTTAGTTGAGCTCATCAGCGTGGAGTATCTGTGCTCACAGCAGTGCTGGGAGATCAGGGAGAACTTTGGGCTGGACCCAGATGCCCTGATGGAGTGCCAGACACAACTCGGTGGAAGTAGAAGATGAGGGATTTAGGGATGAGGATGATTTCTTTCATATCCACCAAGGAAGCAATACACTTGTCTCAGGATGATGTACTGTCATCCTCTCAGTCCTCCCAGTGATCTTCTTTCTGCTTGTAGGTGTGCAGTACACTGAGGCCACATCCACACGAAGCCAGAGCTTTCCCTATCCAATCTTTTTTTTTCCCTGTTCTAAAAAAAAAAAAAAATTCCCATAAACACACCATTGTCTCTAGAAATATCTGTGTACACATGGAACCACTTAAGCAGACTCAAAACGATGTAGTATACATGCCGGACTATGTGGCGCTGTAAATCTGCCACAGAGATACACTAAAAACGGAGAAGATGACTTGGAGCAAGCTAAACCTTGTATACAAACATTTTTGTAATTTTTTATTTTTCTTTTGTAAAGACTTCTAAAGGAAGTCAATCCCATAGACTCCACATGTTAAAATGCCCAACTTTACAGCAGGAAAAAAAAAAATTTTTACAGCCTGGTACAAAAAGTGGTTTTGGTCTATATAGCTAAATTTGCCCTTCATGTTTTAAACTATCCATTTCAATTTATTAAGCCTTAAATTCAATAATTTAAGGGAGTGGCCATTTGAGTGACAGGTGGATTGTCGCTGCTGTCACTACTGCAAGTAGGAGGAGGGTGTTCAGCAACCAGCTCAACCCACGTCCCACCTCTTTGTCCATTTTCGATTATCCAGGAGTGAGGCGTGGTGCCAAGATGGCGACGGCCGGCTCCGCCCACTTTGGACTTCAAAAATGCACTTCAGAAACCTACGGGTGACGTCACGGACACTACCCCTACGTCCCAATGTTCATACTATCCATCCTAAATAGTATGTGATATTAGAATAAGTGTGTCCCAAAGCATGGTATGTTGAAAAGAGTATGCCAAATGTCCCCGGATGGTCTACTATTTCAGGCAGAGTTTTTGGATTCGTGCACACTCTAATGGCTAATATTTCCCACAGTCCATTGCGCTTTGGCGAAGGATTCGGTTTAGAACTACAAACATGAATAAAAAACGTTTAAAAACTACAAACATGGCGTGACCGAGGGTTAAGTAGAGAGGTTTAGATAAAGAGGTTTAAGTTACTAATAATCAACATTTAATCAGGCTAAATATTGTAAAAAAAAATATATATATATTTATTTAATGTTATCTGTGTTATATTTCATCTGTATGTAATGTAAAATTTTATAAACATCCGTTTGGTCGTTTTAAATGCATCATTATGCAGAAAATCTGAGCAGAGTTCTCCGCATGAAGACCCATGACTGGCAGATCAATGTGCTACTTCTTTTCTCTCCAATACGGTAGGAAGTTAAATGAAATGAAATATGGAGAATGCTAACTGTGACATGTTGATTGACAGATAGAGCGGTTTGTTAAAGATGCAATTGTATGATGTGATAGTATGTCCCAAAGCTTGCCTACTCTTCTACTACACACTCAAAAGTGTGAACTTTTTCTTCACCAAAAGAGTACATACTTTAAGGACGTAGTATAAGTAGTAGGCACATTGGGATGCAGCACTTGTCCATGTTTTTATACAGCATGCTAGCAACAGGCTAACTACATGCTAATCTGGCTATCAACATGCTATCAATATGTTAATCATGCTAAAACATGCTAGAAACATGCTAATCATGTTAGAAACATGCTAGCAACATGCTAGTAACTTGTTAATCATGCTAGTAACATGTTAATCATGTTAACAACATGCTAATCGTGCTAAAAACATGCTAACAACTTGTTAAATCATGTTATCAATGTGCTACATTATGCTAACAACATGCTATCAACATATATCTAATCTATCTATGAACATTTTCAAACTTCAAGCTTTTACAACTGCTTCAAACTTTCAGGCTACAGGCTTTCTGAAGCCAACCTAAAGTTTGTATTGAACTTTTTTATCTAGTTATTAATTTTCCCCCTCTTTACTATGAGTCATGTTTGTTGTTGTGTTGCAATGTGATAAAGTTAATAAAACATTATAAAAAAAGAAAGAAAATATTTTGAGCATTGCATTGTGAATGTTATTTACACTATAATGTATTTCCATATTGTTAGTAAATTAATAGATTTTTTTTTTTTTAAACTGTAAGCTTAAAAAAAAACTAGTTTTCCCCCCCTGGGAAAAATGTGAAAGCCTGTGGATTAATTTCATGACATAGTATCTATACAAACTGTAATATATAAAGATTAATAAATATTTTACGTTCTTTAGCTGTAAATATATAAAATGTTTACGTTTCAATATTGTCAATACATATTATAGGATCCAATATCTATCCAAACGGTTAAACAAATATTTGTTTTTTTTGTGAACTTAACATCACATGTACTATTTATCTATTTTTGCACTTTGCATTGTGAATGTTATTTACACTATAATGTATTTCTATGTTGTTAGTAAATGAATAGATTTTTTTTTAAACTGTAGGCTAAACTTAAAAAAAAAATACTTTAAACTGTTTTAACGATCTGCTTGAAGATTGGGGCGAAAGGAAAACATTTCCTAAGTAAAAAAAGTTCCGAAAACAAAACAACAAGAATGTAAAATCTGATTATCTTGATTCAAAGCTGCTCACAAGACTTCATTGTGGGTCGTTTCGTCGTCAGTTTTGGTTTGAGGGATTTTAAACTGTTTCTGAAGAAAGCAGCCCACCACAAATTAGCATACATTGATGAAATCGATGTCAAAACTAGTTCCCCCCCCCCCCCCCCCCCCCCCCCCCCCCCCCCCCCCCCCACCCCCCCCCCACCCACCCCCCACCCACCCCCCCCCCCCGACCCCCCCCCCCCCCCGCGCCACCCCCCCCCCCCCCGCCCCACCCCCCCCCCCCCGCCCCCGCCCCCCCCCCCCCCCCACCCCCCCCCCCCCTCGCCCCCCCCCCCCCCCCCCCCCCCCCCCCCCCCCCGCCCCCCCCCCTCCCCCCCCCCCCCCCCCCCCCCCCCGCCCCCCCCCCCCTGGAAAAAAGTGAAAGGCAGTGGATTAATTTCATGGACATAGTATTATTACAAACTGTAATATATAAAGATAATAAATATTTTACGTTATATTACGGTAGTACATATATATATATTGCAGAAGTGCCCAAACGAGGTTTTGTAAAGAAGAATGTCGGAGGATTCCGATATAAGCCAAGAGGAGACTGGTTTTCCTTTGCTAAAGTAAGGAAACTTTGCTTCCTTTGCTCCTGTTAACAACCGTTGGTTTTCACGAGACTCACCGGTGCATGTGCAAAGCTGACCTCATACGTCATGCTCCCGGAGCTGCTTCCGTGTACAACTGTTGGCGCAAGCTACAATAAAGTGATTATTACGTTTTGAATATGGATATTTTTCTTACAAAAATGCATCGATTCGCTGCAGGAGGCCTTTGTTCACCCCCCGGAGCCGTGTGAGGCACTTTTTATTTTGGATGGACGGGCTTTATTTCACTTCTTTTGGACAGATGCATGCAACACCCGCTGAGTGCCATTAAACAGCTTGAAAGATCAAAGTACAATTGTATCTAACACGACTGGATTTGTATGGAAGAAGAAAGTCATATACACCTAGAATGCCTTGAGGGTGAGTAATTGTTAGTAAATGAATAAATGAATAGAATGTAGGCTAAACTTAAAAAAAATAATACTTTAACTGTTTTAAAGATCTGCTTGAAGATTGGGGAAAAACATTTCCTAATAAAAAAATTCCAAAAAACAAAACAAAAAAAACCAACAAGAACTGTAAAACCTGATTATCTTGATTCAAAGCTGCTCACAAGACTTCATTGTGGGTGTTTTCAGTCTCTCAGTATCTTCAGTTTTTGTTTGATGAATTTTTAACTGTTTCTGAAGAAACTTCACTGAAGCAGCCCACACAAATAGCATACATTGTGAAATCTATGTCAAAACTAGTCCCCCCCCCCCTGGAAAAAATGTGAAAGCCTGTGGATTAATTTCATGACATAGTATCTGTCACGAATCCGGTCCATGAACTTCTAGTTTACATTGATTCTCGCACTACACAAACTGTTGCATATTACCCCGGACTACATTTCCCATCATGCTTTTCACTGATTGCACTCAGCACGAATTGCACACACCTGATTGCTCTGATTGCACACAGGTGTTTCTTCGTCCTGTTCCGGCCAAGGAGGCCGTCTATGAACTCTCTGCCTGTTCTGTTCCGGCCAAGGAGGCCGTCTATGAACTCTCTGCCCGTCCTTGTTCCGGCCAAGGAGGCCGTCTATGAACTCTCTGCTCGTCCTGTTCCGGCCAAGGAGGCCGTCGATGAACTCTTGGTCTGTCCTGTCACGGCTATGGAGGCCATCTGGGAATCCTCATCCTGTCCTGTCACGGCTATGGAGGCCATTTGTGAACTTTTGTCTCGTCCTGACCCAGCCAGGGAGGCTGCCCCTGAACGCTCAGTCTTGTCTATCAACCCCAATGTTCTGTCTGTCTCTGGTCTCTCGTTGTTACAGTCTCCGCCATGGTCTCCTGATCGGTGTGGTTCACCAGGGGGGTTTCCTGTTCCCTCTGCTCCGCCGTGGTTGTCCTCTGCTCCGCCGTGGTGGTCCTCTGCCCCGCCGTGGCGGTTTACTGTCTGGTTCTGTTGGTCCTCTGCTCTGCCGTGGTGGTCCTCTGCTCCGCCGTGGTGGTCTACTGTCTGGTTCTGGTGGTCCTCTGTTCTGCCGTGGTGGTCCTCTGCCCCGCAGTGGTGGTCTACTGTCTGGCTCCGGTTGTCTTCTGCTCCGCCGTGGTGTGGTTCTTACTGCTGGTTCTGGGGGCCTCCGGATCCCAGTGGTGGTCCTCTGCCCCGCTCGTGGTGGGTATACGTAGGTTCTGTTGGTCCCTCTGCGTGCGTGTTCCTATGCCCGCCGTGGTGGTCACGGTTGGTTATGCGTGGTCCTCTGCTCCCCCGTGGGTGGTCTCTTGCCCCACCGTGGTGGTCTACTGTCGGGTCTGGTGGCCTCTGACTCCGACGTGGGGATCTTCGGTCTGGTATGCTATGATCTGGTGGTATTCTGCTCCGCTGTGGGGATCTTCGGTCCTGTCTGCTCTGCTGTGGTGGTCCTCAGCTCCGCCGGCTCTGCCTCAGTCCCTGGTTTCTCCTATCCTTGGACCTGGCCCTCCATCCCTCCCCCTGTTCCGACTCCACTCCACCGCCCTCCGGAATCGTAAAGGGTTTTGTGCGTCTGGAAGCCGCTCCTTGGGGGGGGGGCTATGTCACGAATCCTGTCCATGAACTTCCAATTGCATTGACTCTCGCACTACACACGTTACACATCACCCCGGACTACATTTCCCAACATGCATTACTGATTGCACTCAGCACGAATTGCACACACCTGATTGCTCTGATTGCACACAGGTGTTTCTAATCACATCACTCACTATATAACACCCACTCTACCACATTTCTGTGCTGAGTATTGTTTAGCCTGTACCCCATTCCGAGTCTCTGTGTTTTTCTTGTTTTGCCTTGCCTGTTTTTGCGTTTTTTGATCTTTGCCTGTTTTCCTGGATTCCTCCCTTTTGCCTTGCCCCTGTGACTCTGTCTGTTGTTCGGTGACCTCTACGCTAGCCCGGTGACCATTCTTGTGTTTTGCCCGCCATATACCTGTTTGCCAGTGTTTTGACCCTGCCTGTTTACCACGTCTCTGAAATAAAGCTTTGCATTTGGATCCGAACGTCTCACGTCTCGTCAGCCTCGTTACAGTATCTATACAAACTGTAATATATTTAAAGATTAATAAATATTTTACGTTCTTTAGCTGTAAATATATAAAATGTTAAGGTTTCAATGTTGTCAATACATATTATAGGATCCAATATCTATCCAAACGGTTAAACAAAAAACCTGTGGATGAACTTCATTACATTTGTTTTTCAAATAGTTACTTTGTACAATACCTAAAACATTTATTTTGTATTTTTGAAGTATTTATTCTGCACAGTAATGGCTATTCATATTCAAACCGTGGTCAATTCTCTACATTTTTAGAACTATGCCCAATTTACGTACATTTTAGTACTATGTTACAGCACACAAAATCACAACGCATCTTTTTCACTATAAACTTTTAATTTAACTGGCTTTCATGCTCATTACTATCAAACTTTCATTTGCATCTCTATAGGTAAGTTATATTTGTAATTTTTTTTTAAAAATCCAGCTGATTTAATGGTTAATCAATTAATCATTTTGTACATCTACAAATTTCCACAGATACTATAGAACTGAAACTGACAATGAATTCTCAAAAATTCAAGCTTTCCTTATTAACTTTACATATTCATTTTCCTGTTAAGTTATTCATTTTTATACTTGAAATAGCTTTAGATTTGCAGTAAATTCCTTTATACATTACCAGTGGACTACACAAAAATCACATACTCAGAATTGGGAACATATCTGTTTTCTTTATATATCAATATTTTCAAACAAAGTAAGTTTATACAGTATGTAAAACATTTTTACTTTTTTTTTTTTTTTAAATAGGCCACTCAATTAAAAGAGTAAACAACCAGGAGTACTTAGAATACTTAATTATACTTTTAAGTATATCTTGATCCAAAGATTGAGTACAAGTATGTCAAACATATTTAGACTTTTCTGTCAGTATAAGTCAAGTATACTTGTGTCATATTAAAGGCGCAATAGGAGATCTTGGAAAATGCTAACTTTAGCCTGATTTTTTTTTTCTTTTTAGCAACTGAGTTTCCATTTTTATTTTTTTGCGAATGGCCACCCTCCCGTGCAATCACAGTTCCAAAGCTGATTTTTTTTTTGGACGCCCCAAGGAACGCATATAAGCTCACAGACCAGAACACCAGAGACAACATTAAAATAGGCTACATCAGTGGTTCCCATTTCCAGCCCATGTTCCGAAGTGAAGTAAACTTCAATGTATTTCCCCTGCTCAGGGAGGAGGGAGCACTGAACACTGTGTAGGGATCATATCGATCGGAACACAGTTCATGCACGTAGCTCACTTCTAACGAGCTGGTTATTTGAATCGGGTGTGTTAACTAAGCGAGATACGCAAAATAAATGCAGAGCGGGGGAGCACGAGGACTGGGATTGGGAACCGCTGGGATACATCATGTGTCATTCACCGGTGAGAAAAATTTAAAAGTACTACAATACCAGGAAGGAAGATTGGGTTGTTGATATTTGCCTGCCATCCTCGCTCTGTCTGCACATCGTGCGTGATTAATGCGCCGTGGCTGATCGATGTCGACATGTCCTGTCTGCGCAAACAGGGTGCGCAGAGGTATGCAAATATATATGTTGACAGGCAGGTAGGAAAGCTTATTAAAACACTCGGACCGAGCGTTTTGATTGAACTAACATTTCTTGGATCCTATGCCTTCCACAGAATATATAAATAAATACAGATGAATACATTTAGACCACTTAACTTAATGATTTCTATCGGGATGTGAAGAGACTTTCAACCAGCATAACAAAAAATGTTTCTGAAGACAATCACCTATTACAACTTTAAGTATATTTCTGAGAAGTAAATAAAAAGTAGACTGAAAGTACTGTACATTCATATTTTTGGTTTAATTTATTTTAGGTTCCAAGCCTGCAGGAGGAATCAAAGGTGGAGACAATTGGGGACAAGAACATGCAAAAACAATCTCTAAAGAGAACATAAAAATGCTATGTGCTTTCAAATGTTTAAACATTTTAATTTGACTTAGTACAAGACACAAAATCAAGTATTTATTTGGTTAATTTAGTTAATTTAGTAAATTTTGAAAGAATTTCATCTGGACATAATCTTTCTTGAAAGTAAGATTGCCTTTCATATTCAATCCATGAAGAGCAGCTGAATGAAATACAGATTTATTAAAATGAATAAGAATAGAAGCAAATGAAATGTTTTTTTTTCTCTAAGATCCTGACAAACATCTGAGTCATTCTCAGAATTTGATCTATAAACCAAATTCATCAAACAGTTTTTTTTAACTGGAAAAAGCAAATTTTTTTCCAAGGTTTTGCAATTATGTAGTTTTTTTGAGCCAACTTTTAATCACGATTGAATTATGTTGACCTAATCTGTATTTCTCTCTATTTCTTCTACTGTTTTAATTGTTAAAAGTCTGTTGGGGATTTCAGGATGGTTTTCTTACAAATTACACTCACACTGGGCCCTATTTTAACATTCTACGCGCATGGTCTAAAGCGCACGGCGCAACTGCGCTAAGTCCGAATCCACTTTTGCTAGTTTAAAGGCTTAGTTCACCCAAAAATGAAAATTCGACCATAAATTACTCAACCTCAAGGCATCCTAGGTGTATATGACTTTCTTCTTTCAGACGAATCCCAGTAGGAGTATATGTCTTAACAATTGTCTTCTGATCTTTCAAGTGTTTAATGGCACTCAGGGGGTGTTGCAGTGCATCAGTCCAAAAGAAGTGAAATAAAAAGCGCCCATCCATAATAAAAAGTGTCTCACACGGTGCTCGTTTTTGTTTGGGTTTTTTAGTGAACAAAGGCCTCCTGTAGCGAATCGATACCTATGCTAGAAGTGCAAAACAAGGATGTGTAAAGAAGAATGTCGGAGGATTTCGATATAAGCCAAGAGGAGACTGGTTTTCCTTTGCTTAAGTAAGGAAACTTTGCTTTCTTTGCTTCTGTTAACAAACGTTGGTTTTTACGAGACTCACCGGTGCATGCACAGCGCTGACCCTCATACGTCATCCGCCCGGAGCTGCTTCCGTGTACAACTGTTGGCACAAGCTAGATGAAAGGGATTATTACGTTTTGAATATGGATATTTTTCTGACAAAAAAATATCCCCCGGAGCCGTGTGAGGCACTTTTTATTTTGGATGGGCGGTTTTTATTTAACTGCTTTTGGACTGATGCAATGCAACACCCACTGAGTGCCATTAAAAAACTTGAAAGATCAAAGACAATTTTTAAAATAACTACGACTGGATTCGTCTGACAGAAGAAAGCCATATACACCTAGGATACCTCGAGGGTGAGTAAAAAACAAGCTAATTTCCATTTTTGGGTGAACTAACCCTTTAAGGATTGGGAAAAAAATGGGGCCGTGACGGACGCGAGATGTATAAGAAGGGGTCCCTATTCTCTAAATGAGTAATGGGTGTGTTTTGGGTGCAACGTTTGCTTGCAGCACAATAACATAGCAAATAATAATCAGAGTCTCATCGTCCTTCCTTTTAAAAGCCAGTTGTGCTCGGCACCAGGGCAAATGCGCAACATGGCGGAATTTTTGCGAGCTGAAAAACTGGACGCCTCTCTAGTGTGAGGTAAACGGATCTCCTAGTAGCGTGTAACTTCTGATCATGCCAATGACTATCAATTATGACTTGTAGGCATTTTATATATTTGATGTACCACAAAATTAATATATCTCGTTTACATTTTAATCCTTTAATTTTTCATTTTTTTAAAAATGCGCATGCCTCAAAAGAGGGCTTACAATGACTTACAAAGATACATAACAGCTATGCAGGATTTACCCTATTATACTTTATCGACACGAATTGATAGGTGAAGCAACAAATAGCCACCCACAAATAGTCTATATACAGAGCATCAGGCTGTCTTTGAGTTCACAACGGTTAAAGTTACTCGTCGTCAAGCTACAGAAGAATACCATAATTCCTCAATTAGGCCTAAGACATCGAGAGTCACACAGACCTATAACAACCCAGCCACAACACATAATTGCGAATAACATGCCTTACCTTAACACAGAATCGACCACAGAGTCCAACGTTTATATTTTTTCTACGAAGCTTTGAGTTAACATAAACAAACATGAATAAACATGAGTGGAATTTGCACTGCAGCGCCCCCACACCTTGATGCTCATGAACAAGAAAGCATGTGTTAGTTATCTTTATTGAAATGTGAATTCGGTTTAAACGATTGAAGGATTTTTTGCAATTTTACACATGATAATCCACGATGATCACATTACACAGAACTGAAATTGCACGTCAAAATAACACATTGTCAATATTTTTTGAGACCCCCCAAAATTTCAAAAATCACATTTTCAGGGGAGCCCATGTCTTATTAAGGGGAGCCGAGCTCCCCCTAGCTCCCCCGTAGTTCGCACCCTGGTTGCAGCTGTTGTTTATGGAACTGTCACATAATTAAAGCCTCTGCGTCCAAAGTTGTTACATATTGCTTATAAATTTATTTCCAATGAATATGACTTTTTAACTTGTTAACTATTTGGAAAAATATTTTAATGTCTTGGATTAGTGATAAATCATCCTCTCTAAAAGGCTGGCATAAAATAGTTTTTTTCTCTACACATTTTCTCTTAGTTCAATTGTGTTTTTTATTTATTTCTTTAGATATCTATTTATATTGTGTTGTCATGCATATACATTATTAATTTAATATATATAATAAAAAAAAATATATGTTTTTTTTTCTCTAAGATCCTGACAAACATCTGAGTCATTCTCAGAATTTGATCTATAAACCAAATTCATCAAACAGTTTTTTTAACTGGAAAAAGCAAATTTTTTTCCAAGGTTTTGCAATTATGTAGTTTTTTTGAGCCAACTTTTAATCACGATTGAATTATGTTGACCTAATCTGTATTTCTCTCTATTTCTTCTACTGTTTTAATTGTTAAAAGTCTGTTGGGGATTTCAGGATGGTTTTCTTACAAATTACACTCACACTGGGCCCTATTTTAACATTCTACGCGCATGGTCTAAAGCGCACGGCGCAATATGCGAAGGTCCGATACGACTTTTGCTAGTTCTTAAAGTGATAGTTCAACCAAAAATGAAAATTCCCCTATGATTTATTCACCCTCAAGGCATCCTAGGTGTATATGACTTTCTTCTTTCAGACGAATCCAGTCGGAGTTATATTTAAAATTGTCTTTGATCTTTCAAGCTGTTTAATTGCAGTCAGCGGGTGTGCAGTGCATCAGTCCAAAAGATGTTAAATAAAAAGCGCCCATCCATAAAAGAAAGTGTCTCACATGGCTCCGGGGGGTAAACAAAGGCATCCTGTAGCGAATCGATGCATTTTTGCATATTTGAAGTGCAAAACGAGGATTTGTAACGAAGAATGTTGGAGGATTTCGATATATGCCAAGAGGAGACTGGTTTCCTTTGCTAAAGTAAGGAAAATTAGCTTCCTTTGCTCCTGTAAACAAACGTTGGTTTTCACGAGACTCACCGGCACAAGCGCAACGCTGACCTCATACGTCATCCCCCCAGAGCTGCTTCCGTGTACAACTGTTGGCACAAGCTGCATTAAAGTGATTATTACATTTTGAATAGGGATATTTTTCTTACAATTATAATAGCTAAAATTTTGGAGCCGTGTGAGGCACTTTTTATTTTGGATGGGCGGTTTTTATTTAACTGCTTTTGGACTGAAGCAACGCAACACCCGCTGACTGGCATTAAACAGCTTGAAAGATCAAAGACCATTTTAATATAACTCTGACTGGATTCATATGAAAGAAAGTCATATACACCTAGGATGCCTTGAGGGTGAGTAATTAATGCGCTAATTTAAATTTTTGGGTGAACTAACCCTTTAAGGATGGGAAAAATGGTCGGGCGTGCCGGACGGCGCATGGTCTAAAAGGGTTGTCCCTATTCTCTAAATGAGTAATGGGTGTGTTTTGGGTTCTGGACAAAGGCATAACATGCAATAAACCAATCAGAGTCTCATCTCCCATTTCCTTTAAAAGCCAGTTGTGCTCGCGCCATGGCAGATTCGCAACCATGGCGGAGATTTGCGGCTGAAAAAACTGGAGATTCTGCTATGGCGTTAACGGATCTCCTCGTGGTGTAATTCTATACCATGCAATGACTATACTTATGACTTGTAGCATTTTTATATTTTGTACCACAATAATAATCTTTTACATTTTAACCTTTAATTTTTCATTTTTTTAAAAATGCGCATGCTCAAAGAGGGATTACAAGACTTACAAGGTACATAACAGTATGCGGGATTTACCCTATTATACATTATCGACACGAATTGATAGGAAACAACAAATAGCCACCCACAAATAGTCTATATACAGAGCATCAGGCTGTCTTTGAGTTCACATGAACAACGGTTAAAGTTAGTCGTCGTCAGGCTACAGAAGAATACCATAATTCCTCCGTTCAATTAGGCCTAAGACATCGAGAGTCACGCAGACCTGTAACAACCCAGCCACAACACATAATTAAGAATAACATGCCTTACATTAACACAGAATCGACCACAGAGTCCAACGTTTATATTTTCTACGAATCTTTGAGTTAACATAAATTAATCTTTGAGTTAACTTCTACTAAACATGAGTGGAATTTGCACTGCTGCGCCCCCACACCTTGATGCTCATGACAAGACTAGCATGTATAGTTATCTTTATTGAAGCGAATTAGGTTTGGTTTAAAATCGATTTTTTTTGTTTTTGTTGAATGATATTTTTTGCAGTTTTACACATAATAATCCACAATGATCACATTACACAAACTGAAATTGCACGTCAAAATAACCCATTGTCAATATTTTTTGAGACCCCCAAAAAATTTCACAAATCACGTTTTCAGGGGAGCCCATATCTTATTAAGGGGAGCCGAGCTCCCCCGAGCTCCCCCGTAGTTCACACCCTGATTCTTGCAGCTGTTGTTTATGGAACTGTCACATAATTAAAGCCTCTGCGTCCAAAGTTGTTACATATTGCTTATAAATTTATTTCCAATGAATATGACTTTTTAACTTGTTAACTATTTGGAAAAATATTTTAATGTCTTGGATTAGTGATAAATCATCCTCTCTAAAAGGCTGGCATAAAATAGTTTTTTTCTCTACACATTTTCTCTTAGTTCAATTGTGTTTTTTATTTATTTCTTTAGATATCTATTTATATTGTGTTGTCATGCATATACATTATAATTTAATATATATAATAAAAAATATTATATATATATATATATATTGAGCATTGCATTGTGAATGTTATTTACTCTAAGGTATTTCTATATTCTTAGTAAAGTAATAAATTGATTATTTCTTAAACTGTATTAATGATCTTTTTGAAGATTTGGACTGTAAAACCTTTGATTATTATACCTGTGATAAAAAAAAAAGAAGTAATTTCAACCTGCTCTTGAGATTTCATCACAGTAAAAATTTTTTTTTTTTTTGACAGTTGCATTTTTCAGTGTCACGCTAATGGATTTCTAACCCTTTCTAAAGAAACTTCACTGAAGCAGCCCACACAAATTACATACATTGTGAAATCTGTGTCAAAATGAAAACCTGTGGATGAACTTCATTAAATGCGTTTTTCAAATAGTTACTTTGTACAATACCTAAAACGTTTATTTTGTATTTTTGAAGTATTTATTCTGCACAGTAATGGCTATTCATATTCAAACCGTGGTAAATTCTCTACATTTTTAGAACTATGCCCAATTTACGTACATTTTAGTATATTTTCAAGTATGTTACAGCACACAAAATCGCAAAGCATCTTTTTCCCTACATATAATGACTGTTTCATCTATATAAACTTTTAATTTAACTGCCTTTCATGCTCATTACTATCAAACTTTTCATTTGCATCTGTATAGGTAAGTCATGTTTGTCATAAAAAAAAAATCCAGCTGATTTAATGGTTAATCAATTAATCATTTGGTACATCTTAAAATTTCCACAGATACTATAGAACTGAAACTGACAATGAATTCTCAAAAATTCTAGCTTCCCTTACTTACTTTGGTAATTTTAATTAGTGTTACATTTTCAGATTGGCTGAATGAAGTTTTTCTCAATTAGGACACCTTTCCTAAAACATACTGTGTAACTGGTACGTCCCTTAAGCTTTTAAGATTAGTTGGGCTAGGGGAGAATGAAAGAATAACATTTGAAAAGTGTGTGTGCATGTATACAAGAATGATGGCAGGCAAATAAAGAGAAGGATGTGCAAACTCCACTCAAAATATTTATTATTCCAAGGAGTACAGTGCTCCTGCTTCAATTAGGTTTTCCAGAGCAACCTCTATACATTTCGAAATACAACCTCTATACATTCTGTAAAATGTATACACAATTCTTAAATACTTAAAACATATTCATCTAAAAACAGTTAGAAAAAGGTTTACAAAATGGTTTGTGTAAAGGGTACAAAATAAGTATGCTTGTTTCCTTTCAGTTATTAATTATTTATTTTTTATAATCGCTTACACACTAAAAGTAGTGTTTGAGGCACACCTAATGAAACCATTGGCTTGTAATCCATAAGCATGTTTACAGATAAAAGTTTTTGACAATAGCTTACACATAATTTCTGTTACGATGGCTCCTCTCACACAAAATCCCAAATACACACAACATGCGAAACATGATCACACATCTCTTGCTCCAGCAAACTCTACAGTCAAAACGAAACTCTTCTCAAAATGCTGTTTTTGCATCATATCTCTACACACAATCCATCAAATGATTCGCTCTTAACAAAACACAGATGTGACAAAGGTAAAGCACTACTATCTTGTGTCTTTAGTATGTTTAATGCACAGCAGTTTGTCACACATACATGTGCACAAATACTGTAAATACATTATGTATGCTTATTATATTTAACATGCACCCACAAGTGAATGTGCAGGACACATTACACAATACATTACAGTCACAAATTCATAATTGCACAATTCAAAACGGATTTTTTTATGATACCAGATGACACATGTGCAAATAAAGGGGAGCAGCTACTTTTTCCACTTCAACTGCCGTCAATTAAAGTAAGTATGGGAAATATTGCATAATAATAAATAGACCTTCCCACCAACACAGATTCTCTGCGCATGAGTCTGAAATGAATGGAAGAAAATGCCTATATAAAGACAGAGACCATCCGATTAAAACCACAAGAAATCGACTTGACAAACACAGAGGAACACCTGATACTCATCACAGGTATGATGATGACACGTCGACTACATCAATAATCTAAATCTAAACACTTTCTATTTAATTATGTAGATCATCCAGTTAAACAGAAACTACATATATTTCTTGATCAGTTAAATGACTGTATATTTGAAGTATTTGTAACATTATGATGAGTGATTGACATTTCAGCACTTCATGAACTGAAAGCAACTCTTAAGTAGAGCTTAATACTTGAGCTCTTGTTATTTTGTCATAAATGATATATCATCTGCATATATAATGCTTTTCGGCATTACAAATGTATGAGCCATCACAAAATTATGTTAGCTGATTAAAAGCACTGTAACAATATCAATTTAGTTGTTATTATTTTAAATTCCAGCAAACTTTACTTTGAAAAGGCTAAAAAACAATGTCTGGAAAAAAATGGGTTCTCCTTGTTGCCGGCTCAAAGCAGTGGAAAAATTACAGACACCAGGTTTGTCCTTCTTTTTGTTATATTCTTTATAGACATATTGCTCTTAAATTCCTCAAGGTGTGCTGTACCACAGTTTGTATGTGATGACAGTAACTAGTGAACATGGAAATCATCTTTTTCATTTGTGTTTTAGGCCAATGTGTGCTGTTTATATCAGATAATAAAGAAACATGGAATTCCTGATGAGCAGATTGTGGTGATGATGTATGATGATATTGCTAAAAATAAAGAGTGAGTAATTTCCTGAAGCTTTTGAGCATCATGTGTTTCATGGCTACACATACTGCTATTTAGCGGTGATAGAACAACAGTCTAATGGACCCTTGTTATATTCCCGGGCTTCTCGAAAGCAAAAGAGGACTGTCATAGAGTGAAAGACTATACAGTAAATACGATTTTTGCATACTAGTTTGCCACTTGATATACAGTAGCATTTCCACAAATTTCCAAAAGAGAGAAAAATAGAAAGATTGATTACAGAAGTCAGAAGAGAGAAATGTCAAATGTTTCATCACTCCCTCAGCCATTTATTAGAATCACCCTCATAACAATGTTAATTAGCTTTTTGTAATTTAATGTCAAAGTCATATAACACAAACTATAGTGTTAAAATGTAGGCTATATTTATACAATGTAAGTGTAAAGTACAGAAGTATAGTATAATAGATTTAATATTTCTGGAAACACGTCATCACAGAAAAGCAGTGATAGAGATTGTGTGGAGCTGATTGCGTTTAACTTGTTCCTTTTCTTCTCTGCCTGCAGAAACCCTCAAGGAATCATTGTCAGTGTAATCGATGACACAGACGTGTACTCAGGAGTTCCGAAGGACTACACTGGAAAGGTAACATTTATAATGTTATTGTTTTGATGTTTTTATTCCATTTCTGAGCACAATTATAGCTTATGACAATAATGATCAATCATGGCAATGGTGATCTTAAAGGATGTGACCCCACACAACTTCCTGGCTGCTCTTCAAGGGGATACGAGTACAAACAAAAAAGTCATAAAAAGGTTTGTTAAGAAATATTTTACTACTATCAATATGCTATACAAAAAAAATACCTTTTTATTTATTTATTTTATTTTATTTGACCTAAAATAGTATTTCATTTTTGTGTAATGGCCAAACACTGAATGTAAGGAAGCAGCAAAGGTTCAGGTTGTAACTTTTGTGTTATTGTCAAAATACACAAACATTTTCTATGAATTAGAGGACTGCACCACCTACATAAAGCAATCACATTATAAATAATTTTACATGAAGATTTTGGAAACGGCTTTGCTTACAAATATCATACTATGTACAGCTAAATAATTGAAATGCATCTGTGCTTGGCCTCGTAATCACTGCTTGCAGCAAATATACTGTATGAATTTTCAGCTAAAATAAAGAACCATTATTATTTTCATTTAATGCAGTGAAGCAAATGACAACATATACATCTACATGTCCGGTCTGGGAACTGAAGGCACATTTGAATTTCCTGAGCAGTCCGTAAGTATAAAAAACAAAGGCTGAAGAGATAATAAAAATATATAAATATATTATTATTAATAATAATAATAATAGTTTTTTTGCAATTTTGCAGTGTAACTATGGATACACAATTAATGCAACTAAACACAACTTTGTTTGTTTGTTGATAAGTGATCATCTTTAAAAAAAAACACTATTTACCCTGTAGTTATGAATTAAAAAAAAACATTCAAAGGATAAAATGATTAATTCAAGATTGCGTATGTAAGACACAGGGCCTGTTGTGCTTAACCTGACATCCTGCTGAATTCTAGACCATTAATTCAGTATTTTTATTACAGCTTTATCCCGTTGATCTCGTTGGCGCAATCAACAACATGCATCATGAAAACAAATTCTCAAAGGTACGTATTCAATTAATGTTTACATATTTTACGTATATTCTATATATACAGAGAGAGAAAGAGATGGATTTTGTTTACTAATATATTGAACTTAAACATCATTTTCATCACTTAACAAATCCCAATCTTTCACCTGAAAGGAAATTCAAACTGTATGATTCTTCTTGCTTAATGAGTTGGCAGTAATTTTAAATATCTCTTACTATTTCCTCAACACAAATATGCGCTGCAGATGGTGATATTCATGACCAGCAGTTACTCTGCAACAATGTTCAAAGGTCTTAGCGATGATGTAAATGGTAAGGGGAAAAAAAACTAACAGCCTTGCCTTATATGTAATCAGAGTTGGGCTCACACTAGATTTTATTTGAAAGTATTGTGCCCATAATCCATTTTCAAAAAAAATAAAAAGGTTCTGATCTGCTCTGAATCTGTCACCCAGCCTTTGCACTGACTGCATGCGACGAAAATACCAAGAGCACTCCCAGTGATTACGATAAAAGCAGGAATATCTACCGCTCTGATAAATTCTCATCTTGTTGGTTGAAGTTCATTCATGAGGTATACAACTTTGAACTGCATATGGAATGAATAGTTTAATATTCTGATCTAATTATAATCACAAAGTAGACATGACAAATGTATGTATTTGACTTTATATTGACAGGCTGACTTTGATACAGCAACATTCCAAAAGATGATAACTGTTAAACAAGCTAATTACATTAAAGAAAATCCCGGTCCCTGCCTCTGCCCCTGCCAGTTTGGGAACATGGTATTAAATATTTACAATTTTACATGTTATTTCATTATTTTAATATAAGAGGATATGAACACACATATAACTCGATTCACAAGGTCCATGAATGTTGTTCTTTTTCTAAATTCTTCTCTGCATTTTTTTCTTCTTTAGGAAATCAGTAAATGTCACCTCAGTGAGTTTCTGCAAAAATGAACACCCTCCGAGCTGATCGAACAGCTTTCAAGAAAACATCTTTCTGAGGGGTGCATGAAAATGACACGAGTAAATAAGAGTAAACTGATGACCTTTTGTGCTAGTCTTTTATGTTGATCAAGACTACATTTTTTCAATCCAAAATAGAGCCTAAAACAGTAATATTGTGAAAAATTTGGTAAACAATAAAACTGGGAATAAGGTTAAAAGTCAATTGATTGTGTGTTATTTATTATGCATGGATTTGACACCTTCTTTAATTCTGCAGAAACCATTAATCTTCCCCCAATATAAATACATTTATCACTGAACCTAGTTATGTTAACCAATAAAGAGATAATCTCACAAATAATGTTATGATTAAAGTGATGCTACCAAGTGAATGATTCATATTAAAGCAATGAAAATTAGAGAAATAGATGGTGATCAATTTGTGACAATAGTCAATAATAACATAAGTAGCTTGATTCCTATGACAGGTGTAAATGTTGTTGCTCTTTTATTGTAATACCAATCCTAAGGGAACATTCAACATTATAGAGAATGTTTTTCTTTTATCAAACTCACCCATAAACATTTAATTTGCATATTTGACTTGCAAATTCAGTTGTTTTTATTCCATTTTTATGTCATGGGAGAAACTTTCTCTAGATCATTTTAAAGGAACACTCCACTATTTTTGAAAATAGGCTCCTTAGAGTTAAACAGTTGAGTTTGACCGTTTTCGTAATAATCAAGGAACTTTGCTGCCGTACCATGGGTGCAGCATGTGCAATGATATTACGCAGCGCCTGAAAATAGACTAACTTCCATCAACATAACCAACATGACCACTTGCTTGCACAGGGAGCGTGCTGGGGACTATTTTCAGGCGCTGCATAATATCATTGCGCCTGCTGCACACATGATACGGCAGCAAAGTTCCTTGATTATTACGCTGGAATGAGAGTATAGTTCCTAGACATACCGGCCTAGAAAATCACAACTTTTAATTTTCCATCAGTCTTAGTACACGATGTAACTACAAGAAGAGTCAAGTTTTAAATAGGAAAAAAAACCACTTTGGTCTGGTTTTGAGGCGAGATGCTAACGGCTAATTAGATTCAATGATCTTATGCTAAGCTAACTAAAAGAAGTGCTATAAACCCCCTAAACCGCTCCGCGGCCCCATACTAACCACCCACCAAGAACCCCAAGCCCCCCCCTCTTACCTACCAAAAGTGCTAACCCCTACTATTGCTACCCCCCCACCCAAAGCCCCCACCCAGTGCTAGGCTACCCCCTGCTACCGCCAGACCAGGAGATTGGCTGAATGGATTCGAAAATGGTAAACCTCAACTGTTTAACTCTAGGGGAGTTGGAAATTGGCCTATTTTCAAAAATAGTGGAGTGTTTTCCTTTAAGGCTAAAGAATGAGGACTGCAGCAATTCAAAGACTCTGATTTGGCTTAATTTCACACTCACCAGCCAGTGCATAAACTCAAGGCATGTAGTCTCCCGCTCCTTACATCTTTTAAGTATAGAACAAATAGGAAAATATTTACTGAGGCACAAAGCAACTTGACTTGACTGCCTGCACCAAACCTCCAGAGAAGACCGAACCTAATTGAATCACATTTTCATTATGGACAATTTATGTTAAAATTATTTGACATTTGTTGGTTTTTAAAGCTCACAACCAACATATTGTGGTGGGCCATATCTGTCCAGTTCCAGAATGTTCATCACTGTAATGTGGGTTTGAAAGAAAAATTTTGATGTGGGGGGGTGGGGGGTTGGGGGTGGGGGGGGGGGGGGGGGGGGGGGGTTTGGGGTGGGAAGCAACAGCACATTCAGGGTTTATCCCAAACAGCAAATTCAATCACCTTATCCACAACCACACAAATCACCTATCAAGAAGCGCCACCTATGTTTGTGACCGCTATTTGTCTGTGTGGCCGAGATGATTATGGACTCTGACACCCATGGACTTGTATGGCTTAAATAAAATAAAAAATACAATACAATTAAATTAAATTAAAAACTACACAAAATAAAATAAATAAATGAAGAAGAAGAATCAGTGCTTAGACCCCCAAATAATTCACTCTGAAAGGTTCAAAATTAGACAAAAATAAAAACTGATAGAGGGGGTGAAAACACCCTGACGCAGTCTGTCTTTTATGTCGACGTGACACAGAAATTAGAGTTTTTTGTTTGATTGTTTGTTTTAATTATTGAATGTGTCCAGAACAAGCACAATCTGTCTCTGTCTCAGAAAAATGTGTCACAGCAGTCTTCACTGACAGCATCCATACCTAATGACGTCTGTGGATTTTTATGACAATAAATTGCTAAGTTGTTTTAAGAAACTTTAGATGGGACAATGACCAGTCCTACTTTAGTAACTGTCATATTATCATACAAGCTTTTACTTATTTCAAATTTTGTAGAAATAATAACAAAATTACAATAAAATCAAATGTTGCATTCTAACAGAGAAAAGACAAAGTATTTTTTCCCATTTTTTCTTATGATTATAAAGGTGACAGTAACACAATTTGATATTATAAATGGTAATTTTTGCATTCTTAATTGAATTTTGTGTAAAAATGGCTGTCAGGCCAATCAAACAATGCGTCAAAAAGATGCTAATAATATCAGTTGATATTTCATCCAGCTAATTCTGAAAATGAATAAGAACAAGATGAACAAGCTAAACAGTATACAATATTTACAGTGGCTCTGGTTTACACGGTATATTCTGAACAATGTAGTATGTCAAACAGCTATGTAGCAAGCAGCTCATTATGTAATACCTGCACATAATGTAAAAACTGCACATAACGTAATAAATATTACATTATTATTGTAATAAAATGTTCATAATGTAACAATTTTCTCAAAACGTAATAAAATCTTGAGCTCATAATGGAATAATAAGTTTTCAATGTGATAACAATTTTTCACATAATGTAATGGGTTATTGCATGAGAAATTTATTACATTATGAACACACTGTGGCAACTTATAATGTAATCACAGTTCAGAAGGTAATACCAGCACATAATTTAAAACAATTATTATTATGTTTACAATAGCATATTCTCTTCATTAAAATAAATTGAGCACAAAACATAACTAGATCATATATATATATATTATTATAGATATAGATATATAATATTCTTGTATAGTGGTTTTGTTTAGCCATGTTTTTGAGTTTGTGTGTTTGGGGATTTGTGTGTAAAAAAAAAATGTAAAACTGAAAATTCTTTAATTCATTCTTTGCTCTTTTCTGGTCATTTATTTTTATTGGCTGAATAACTTTGCTAACTTATGTCATTATGTAATGATAGCAAGAATTAAATTAATTCACCCAAAGAGTATAACCTTGTAAACTCTTTAAAAATTTAATAATAAACCCAAATAAGAATAACAGTCCTTTCCAGCTTTAGTCTGAAAGGAGAGAAAGATTTCCTTGATGATTTGGTTCTCTTCTGATGCTCTCTTTATAAATGTTTCAAGACAATTAGCAATTATGGCAAATCCACACGACTTCAGGTGATAAAGTTGATAGAGCACAACTTGTAGACAGAAGGAGCACAGTTTTTAAGCACAGGTGAGTGGAGTTGTTGTGACCCACAGGTACTCAGAGGGACCAACAGAGAAGATTGGCCAGGATCCACCAGACTGTCTGGCCATTGTTCTTTTGCTCTTTTTTGTCTTAAATAAAATGCATTTGTCAATTAGTGTATTTTATACGTTGTTCTGCATTTATACTGACGGACTTTTAGTCTTAAATCAAGAATGTGGGGACAGAGAGGGGTATGGGTTTACATCTCTAACAGAGGATGCTGTACAGTACAGAATGTGTAGTGTTGGGGCTTGAGTTTACAGCCAGTCAGACTCAGTGAAACCGTTCACTCGTGTACCTCAAGTTCAGAGCAAGTTTGCGAAACTCCCAGCACATAAAGAGCAAAAGAACAAAGGCCAGACAGGCATACAGACACTAATGAGTGTGAAGTTGTAAAACAAATTATAAACTAAATTTTCACAAACCATGGTTCGCTACATTAGGCACTACATTATCATTCAAAACTAAAAGCTCTTGTGTATAACTTGTGAATAACTTGGATAACGTATATATCTTTATGTAATGATAGCAAGAATTAAAATGACCTCAAATCACCCAGAGAGTATAACAATGTAAATATTTTAAATGCTTAAAAATAAACCCAAATAGGAAACAAATGTTCTTTGTACAAACTGCAGTCCTTAACATTTTTGCCAAATAATATTGTGAATTGAAATACCTTAACCAACATATTCCTTATATTTTGATGGTTTAATTAAAACTTGTATATGGTCAACAAAGCCATTTTTGTGCCAAGCCTTTGTAGTGAATATTTAATATTATAGTATAATATTATAAATTTATAAAATATTTGTGTGTTTTAACAGCGTTGTGTCATTTGTTTCTTTTGTGTCTTGTAGAAGATGGATTACAGTGCCCAGTTCTGCAGGGAGGCCTCTGGTGAGCTTACCCTTATAACCCTCACCTGAGACAGTGGCTCTTGCTGCTGCCTACAGGAAAAATCCCACTCCGGGACGCTCATGGCCTGCTGCAAGGGTGAAGGACGAGGCCATCGCTCATGTGGCAGGTGACACGTCCAATCACTGAGTTAGAGCACCCTGCAGTTTGTCGTAAAACTTTAAGCGGTTGCGTTCCAATTATGTTGTTAACACAGCCATGGTGCTGGCCGTGCATCAGCAGGAGCGTCTGCTGTCATGCAACAGCAACAAGTATGCTGGTCTGTTTTCTGACATGATGGCTGCCATCAGCGAACGCCGGGTTAGAGAGGGCTATGGCACACCATCCCAGGAAGACCAGGTGCTCGTTGGATTTGGCTACTTTGCCACCATGTCCTTTAAGGACCTTTATGAGGCGACGGACCGTGACGGAAAAGGGTCCGGGGTTCACATCTCTAACAGAGTATGCAGACAGTAGAGAATGTGAAGTGTTGGGGCTTGAATGTACAAGACCTTCAGGAGGGTCTTAGAT
Organism: Sinocyclocheilus anophthalmus; assembly: GCA_018155175.1. NCBI lineage: Eukaryota > Metazoa > Chordata > Actinopteri > Cypriniformes > Cyprinidae > Sinocyclocheilus > Sinocyclocheilus anophthalmus. The sequence goes on along the minus strand of JADLZN010001756.1, from coordinate 269,019 downwards.
GTCAGCGGCTGGTACTTCATGGCTACAGAGTTTCTTGAATGCTGGTCCTGCAAAAAAAAGCTGGCAGCCTGGTCACAGGATATTCTTAACCAGCTAGATCCTGTCCACAGGGGAATGTTTCATGTGGTGTTGACCACAGAGTTGAGGTTTGCACATGGTTTACATTTTATTTGATTTTTTTTAAAGTTTGAACATGAGAAAAATGTCTTTCATGCTCTTTAGTCTGATATTGTGCTGAGGCCTTTATTTTTTTCACTTCGCAGATGCTTCCTTGGTGAAGATGGACCAGCTCAGTGGCCCAGTCAAGCCGTGTAGTGGAAGCCATTTGCCTGGCTCTCTGCCGGATTTACCCTGCTGGTCAGACCATTGCCGGAGGTCCGGGTGAACCGATGGGCTTCCATCCTAAGGGATTACAGGATGATCCAAGATGTAGTCCTGGGCAGCCATGTTTTCATATTCATAAGCGTTTTTACACACATATACTAATTGTTGTCTTTCTGTATGTAGCGCCCCCTGCCCTCTCGAGAGCTACGGCTCTCAAGTTCTGTTAGGGTGGAGCACCAGGTTCTGATGATATGTCTCTCGACTAGTTATATAAACTATTACACACCTCTGGTATTACTACTATTTACAAGCTAAGCCTACAGGTAAGTATGGTGAATCCAGGTAAATACATCAGGTAATATAAAAAAAACTATAATGTTTTATTATCAAAATAAATAAGTGAATAAATAAATAGACAAATCTCAATAAATATATAAATGTCAATAAATAGAAAAAATATAAATAGATAAATAGGTCCATAAATAGATAAATAAATAGACAGTGTGTAAAAAGATAACAAAATAGACTATATACAGTATCACTATCCAATGTATCAATGACAATACTTCAATACAGGAATCTGCTCATTTAAAATTCACTCTTGAGTGAATTATTTCCAATATATCTCAGCATCTGCAGATGACTACTGCGTTATCCCTCTGACTGAGATAAGTGTGCTGTAAGAGCAACTGGTCAATACAATACCGTACCTCGGCATTAAAATTCAAACAAAAATAAACAGCATATATTTTGCCCACACACCACAAACAACATCAATCACCCCCCACCTTGCAGGCCTGGATCGTGCTAGGGTCTTGTGGCCGATTAAAACAACAAACTTGGTCGCTTCACTCTAACCACTAACCACCGCTTCACTTAATCCACCAATCCGAATACACCAACCAGTTAAGGGGGTGGGGCCATTACATTTACAAACTAATCACGGTGTCACGGTGTCACGGTCACTCGGGGAAGGAACTGGAGACGCCGGAGAATACTTTAACTTCGCAAAGGATACAAACACAGGAACTTAGGTATGACGTTTAACAGTGGAACAGATGAACTAGATTGGGAACACTTTTTAAATACACAGAGACACCAAGGAACCACCTGGGAGCAAATAACTAATAATCAACACAGCCCTGGATACAATTCACCAACACGAGGGCAGGACCAGGAAAGACCAATAAGGAAAACAGTAAAACTGGGTAAACCAGGACCACAAAGTCACAACACTGACATAACTCCCACTCCCAGAAGTGCGTCCCGGCCCGCGCCGTAACAATTCCACCGGGGAGGAGGGGTGGGCGCCCTGGAGGCTGGCACAGGACAGAGACAACGTTAGAGCCTCCTGGGCAGATCTGGGAGTTCAGGGGGCCATGGCGGATCAGGCAGTAAAGGGTGCCATGGCGGAGCGGGCAGTTCAGGGCGCCCTGGCGGAGCGGGCAACTCAGAGCTGGTGCTCAGGGCATCTCAGAAGGCAGCCACTGTGGAGAAAATACACCTTTCTCGAGTGGCTAAATGGGTGCCCTTTTTGCCGAAGGACCCTGAGGCTGTGCTGGAGGACGCCAAGGTCAGGGTAGTCCAAGGTGGAGGGGATCCCTCTGATGACCTACTGCTGACAAGTCAAAGTGCCATCCAGTTTGGTCAATACAGGGCGAGAACCTTCGAGTGGTTGTTGGAAAATGACCTTGGCTACTCCCTCATGGTCCTGTCTGGACATCAGCGGGAACGTGAGGCTGGCAGACTGGACAGAGGAGCCCTTATGGCCAACAAAGTTGCCTTTCTCCAGTATACCTGCACATTCAAGAAGGTCACAGAGGACATCAGAGTGCGCAGGCAGAGAGAGGTCACATTACCTGGCTGTGAGGGTGACTGTCTGGTGGGATTTGGGGTCACAAGAAGAGTACCTACAAAGAGCTCTATGAGGTTATGGACAGGGAGAGGTAAAGGCAATATACGTTTATGCCTATTGTGATTTATTTACTTTGTTTGCTTGTTGTTTTATATTTCATTATAATCATTTATTTTATTTCATTACATTTCTTATGCAGCAATGTGGACTTCATTAGAGTAAAGGACACAAGTGCAGGCAGCAGGATGGATGCCCTAAAAGATAAAGGCTGAAGGGGAAAAAAAATCTTCTGCTTCCCAACCTGCAGCTTCCCGACACCTTGCATATCTGGCCTCTCCTGCAGCCACCTAAAGCTCACTCTTTCTGAGCCAGCCACAGCCCATGGTTTGTTTTTAGATCCATATATTGGAAACTGCTCTGGAAAAAGAAACACTTTTTACTGAAGTTTAATAAACTTAATAGGCTCTTTTGTGATATGAATGTAGTGAATTTGATGAGGAAGCAATCTCTCTGCAACAGTGTCGCTATATCACAAACTATGTAAACTACATTGTGAGGACTGGATGAAGAGCTGCATGTGACTGGTTAGAGCATCACATGGCCCATCACACCTCCGGCACCCATGCCTCATGTTTAGAGTTCGTTAAATCTTCTGTTTTCCAACAATAGGTGGCCAAAAACCCGGTGGAAGCTGCAGCTTGGATCATAGCCTGTCTGCATTTTTGTGTGGGACAAGGGAGATGTGGCCCTTCTGAGGCAAGCAAAATGGAGGGAGCTGGGGCAACAGCAGGGCCTCACATATGAGCTGCTAACTAGCACTCTCACCTCCAAACAGCTGCTGTAGCACTATCGCCACTGCACATCTGGCATGGAGATGATGGCTGTTATCCGGGACACCCAAAAGTGGCATCTTCCTTGCATCCAGGACCCTACTGGAGTGCAGCTGTACACCCAGACAGGAAGATTACAAAAGTAGGGCTCACACTTCCCGTCTACCACTGCACTAGAGGGTCCACACTCCTAGAGCCCTTTCACAACCACCTCAACCATTTTATATGCAGTAAAATTACGTACACCCAACTCAAGATGTGGTTTCATGATTATTCATTTTATGGAAGGAGTGCTATCCTGGGGGGTATTCCAGAAAGCAAGGTTAACTTACTGTCACATATAGCCTGAACTCCTGGTTGATTAACCCAAAACACCAGTGAGGAGTTCAATCAAACTCCTGTTTTTAAACCAATGTTAACGTGCACACACACACAGTGAGTACAAAAAGACATTTTCAATGGATCACCAATTTCAGGAGTCACTGTGGAAACCCAAGGTGAACGATAAAGGGCTGCATACTTCAGTGAAGCAGAGTTGGAGATTTTAAATGCATGCTTATGAAGAATATAAGCCAATAATGATAATAAAAATAAAAAGACAAAAAAACAAAGCAATACTGCTGCATCAGCAAAGGACAGAGAGATAGCTTGGCAAAAAAATAACCCATATAATAAATGTGTGAGTTCATAAGTTTGATTTTTGTTCTATGTTAGAAAGAAGGCTGAAAACAGGTGGGGAACCACCACATTCACTCACTCTGGCTGAGGAGCTGGCACTGTCCCTTACTCAAGTGTGGCCTGTCATTGAGCAGAAAGGTCAGGGTTATAGAAGGTGGATGGGATCCCTTTGATGAGTCAAAGTGTCAGCCAGTTTGGTCAGTACAGGAAGAAAACCTTCAAGTGGATGCTTATCGCATTATATTTAAAAAATAGCATAGACCAGCGTTAATGTCTTCAATAAAAGGAAGATGTCCTCCTGTTATCTCCAAGGTAGAGGGAAAATGTGAGGAGAAGTTCTGCCAGAGACTTATAAAGCCACTCAAATGCTCAAATTCTTTTACGGTTTTTCCATTTGCTCTACTTGCTGTGGCCCCACCATCTGCTATGGCGGATGGCCTGAAGAGAACTTGAAGTATGGGAACGCCACTGCAAAGTGTGCAGATCCAAAAAGATATCCCTGCAGGATGTGTGGACAAAGAGGTTGGATTCTGGACAGTTTTTTCAGAGGGAAAAGTGTCTGTGCCACTGCAGTTGGAAAATCGTAACAGAATGCCTGTCTGAGCAGAAGAGGGTGACTCATATGGACATTGGACAATGTGAGTGATGTGCCTCAGACAACTAGCTGGAGGAGGAAGAAGAGAGCTGAAGCCATTGCACAAGGCATCGCTCTAAAACAAGGAAAGAAATGTAACAACCCATGCCAAAAGCCAAAGACTAAAGGCTGTCGCCATTCAAATCCATTGCAGAACTTATTAGAGGAAGGCAGTGGAGCTTTGGCTGGCAGAATAACGGCTCTTGTTAGACCACATATTTCTTAATTTTCTGTAATATTTTTTGTTTGAACTTAGTTTTCACTTATGATATTTATACAGTTGTTAATATTTTTTTAAGGCTTGCTTTCTATTTTCTACTTTTCTTTGCATTTATATATTTTTCTTTTTATATTCCATTGTTTTTATTGTGAAATTAAAGAATTTCAAAAACAAAGCGCAGGTGTGTTTGACAGATTAATAGCATTTACTTACATTTTTTGAAGTGTGTGCAATGCATTTACTGGGGTCATGGGGCCACAAAGGACAATAATCTCATCTGTGGCGTTTCTCCTGCATTCTGTGAACATGTTGCGTAAACGAGTGCAACAAATACATAACTTTTGAATAGAAATCGCTTCTGACTGGAGAACAGACTTCAGCAACCCACTGCTTTTTCAGCCGGAGATCATCTATTGGATCAAACAGTGTGTGTTGTTGATCAAACTACAAAGCATCACATTTCCAGTCTGTTCAGCGAACGAAGAGACAATATTTCAGAAGTGAGTCCGAATGACTTTGTGTGTTTGCTTTTGGGGAGCTGTTTGTGGAAGGATTATTGCCTTTTTAAATTCAAGCTCCCAACTCCCTGCGTTTCTTCCACGAAAGAACCTTTTAAATCAATCGTTTTCGGGTATCACACAAACATATTGCTCGTCTTTGCGTTTCTGACAGCATTGAATGGGCGTTTTTAGAGACTAATTTAAAATACAAGAATCTCCCGAGAAGACAAGGCTTGAGGACAGCCAGTAGCACAGAGCTATAAACTCATTTCGAAGTGTATTCCTTCAAGCTCTGCTTTCAAACGAGAATAAAAACCCAAAGAAAGAATATTTCGTCCTGTCTTAAAACATTACTTAACTTGGGCAGAGATATTACACACACACTGTTTCCAGTTATCGAAGGCATTTGTTTATGTGACATAGGCCTACATTTATTACAAACACAGTGCAGCATCATCCATTATGTTACATTACATACATCATGTTTGTAAGAAGTCTTCATATTCTCTGTTAGTTGTGTTAGTGTTCATATGCTTGTTGCGTTACAGCTGTGACCTTATTTATTTTTATTTTATTTTTTATTTAAAGCCACAGGAGCAAGACATATTACAACATTAACTTTTAGACAATTACTTTGAAAACATTAAAGCGCGTTTTTGTTTTTGCTTTGCTCCAAAGGGTTATAATTTAAAGTAATTTATAAAATGTAAGGAATTTGGTTTTAGGAAAATGTTTAATTTTCTAATAAAAAAATTGCATAATGTATTATTTTTTACATTACAATATGTCATTCTGAAAAGCAGATGAAATACATACATTTCAATTATACATCCCAGTTTTTATGGTAATATAGGTTTTAAACGCTAAAGTCCTAGCAGCGTGTATTCCTGTGTCGTCATCGACGGGCGGCGGTGATTGGCTGCGGAGCGCAGATAGCCACGCCCACCCTCGCGGGCCGCTGGTGGGGCTCTGAGTGAGCGCACGGAGGCAGCAGCGGCAGAAATGATGGAAGCTTGATCCCGTGAGCAGTGGAACTTGTTCATTTTAAACGGGGCATGAACGGCAAAACGGAGAGAGTGCAACTTTAAGGAAAAACAACAATTGATATGGTGGACAAAATACACGGGGTTGACTTTTCCAAGAAACATTTTGGGACGACAGCCAATGGTAAGATAAGTTTTTCTTTTAATTCAATTAAATTCAATTTTATTATAATGGTGATTGTAATGTAATTTGATTGATTGAGTTTACCCGTACCAGATAACTTAAGAACTCTTTAAGTGTCATTTTCCCTTTGCTACTAATTTAAAATGATCCCATTACTAATAATTTTGTATAGCCTAATGTACCCACTTACCGTATTTATAGTAGGAAGGATGAAGTCTTGTGTTTCTGTGTTTCTGTCTTTCTTTTTTTCTGTTTTCGGACAGAAATAAATACAGAAGGAGAGATTTTAGGAGTCAACAACAGGAAAGTTTTTATTTGGACATGGGTCACTGGTCTTTAAGTGCTTGTAAAATGTGAACTTTTGAACTTGGGGAAACCTGCACCCCCACCCAGCAAACTCTAGAATCATTTAGGAATTTGAGGCCACATTACGACTTTATCTAAACAGCCTCCTTATCTGTACCACACCACACCTTAAATACGTCTTAAAAATGTATTTATTTCAGTTTAGATGAAAGTTGCATTCAAAGAGAATGGCCTGATTGTACCATTATGCCTTGGACTAGAATAATAAAACAGAAAATTCGGTTATCATTTACTCACCCTCATGTCTTTCCAAACATGGATGACTTTCTTTCTCGCATGGAACAAAAATATTTTAAACTTTTAAAGGATGTCCTTAACACTTTTTTTCCATAGAATAAAGGTGAGTAGGAACTGAGGCTCTCATACTCCAGAAAAGACAAAAATAAATCTACAAAATGCATTGTAGCAGGTCAAGAATCGCCATGGTCTGGTGTTACAGCAGCCGTGCTATATTTGAATATATGTGGACGTGTTGAGAGTTATGGCAGAGGGGAATTTTTAATTTTGCACTTTTATGGTGTTTTCATCATTTTTGGAGCTCAACAGTGTCAGTGTGAACTATGGAAAAGAGCAGCTTTTCTGCTAAAGTTCTTTTGTGTTCAGCAAATGAAATCGTAAGGGTTTGGAATGACTTGAGGGTGAATAAATGATGCCAGTATGTTGAGAGGATCAATTCTTTTAATGTAATTTTGTATTTTTTTTATTATAAATTGTATATATTTTAAATGTTAAACTACTTTTATTATAGTCTGATCAATGCAGCTCTAGAGAATTAAAGATTTAAAATAATCAATTTGCACATGTTACACCAAATTACACCAGGATTGTCAAATAGTTACAAGTGTGTCTGTGATTTAAAAAATATGCCAACTAACACAACAGGTGAATAGTACCACCTATTTTTTAAGGTGTTGGACAGAGAAAATGAGCCTGTGAGAATTGAATGAGCTGTTTCTCTCTTGTCCTTCAAACCCCCAACCATAAAGCCATTCTTCCTTGTTCCTTGGATTAAATGTCCCAGGAGACCCCACTTGTTCTTATTCTCTAAGGTTTGTAAACAGCCAATCAATAAAGGCATTCAAACCAATCTTTACACATTGGGGCTTCTATCACAATATGGCTTTATATAATAAGTATCTTCACCCTCTCTGTTTGATAAAGTGTAAATTTGCTTGGAATCTAGAGCCAGGTGTTTCATAATTGCACGTGATGTAACAGGTTGCCGTACATTAAAATATCCATGCCACCATAGTTTTTGTTTTGTTTTTCTAATCTAAATGAAATCATTGTTTTACTCCACAACTCAGCAAATGCGGCGAGCGTTAGAGATGGGACGGGTTTCTTATTGACACCTTGCGATAATTGGCTTAGGTAGGAGAGATTAGAGCCATAAAATTCAGTTGTTTGATCTCAGAGGGTTGTCTGATGATCTTTTGCCCAGAGGCAGAAGGAAAGAGCATCTTACTGGGTCATGTTGTGTAGACTGCAACCTAATACCAGGAAGCTGAGGTGATATGCAGAGCCATTGCTATGCTAATGGACCCTTTTAATGTCACACAGCCCAAGGTCATTCGCCTTCCACCTTTGGCTTGTATAGAAGAGTGAAGGGTGAAGGCTATCCTCTCATGTGGCTGGGCAGTCCAGATGTGGTTTATATATACGTATATATATATATATATATATATATATATAGTATATTTGTTGATTATATATATTTTTTTAAACAAAGTATGTTTCATATGTCTGTTTTGTTGTGTGTATGAGACATTCTGTGTCTACATTTATAACTGTATGCAAACTGTATATAATTTTATGATTTTCTCAATGCAGGTTTCTGTGGTGATCTATTGGATGCAGAGGAGCAAGGTAAGGTAAATTTATTTTTTAAACGAAGAATTTGTAAAGTGTGGGTTAGATCAAACTATAGTTCTCTTTTTTTGTTGTTGATTAATTTACTTTTGCTATGCTCGTTTTTAATAAAAGACATTAAAAGGAATTTATGATAGATTTCCAAGTTAAGAAATATCACTATTTGATGCCCGTGTGGCTGTCAGTCTGTGCTGTCAACCCAGGTTATAGTGTGTCAACATCAAATGTCCACCAGGGGGCTTCCTATCATCTCCAATCCATTCAACAAACAAAATGTTGCTTAACATGTATTTGTGCAGATATAAATGTTGTGTTGTGTTTGTGTTTGCCATACTTATAATTACTAAATTGCTGAGTGAAATGCAATGCATCCTCCAATCCAATTCAATCAAGTCTGTAAACACTTGCTGTGTCCGAAATCAAAAGAAGCTGTAATTTTGCTTCAAGCTGTAACATTACATAAATTGATCTAAAAGCAGTTCTCTTTTGAAAAAAAAAAAAATAATAATAATCAAACCTCAGGATTGTGAGATATCATTGCCAGTGAAGAGTACATCTGACCAGCATCTTACACGACTGAATGCAACAAAAGATTTGATGCCTTCCGGCTTCTGTATATCACTTTAGGCAGGCAGCATTTTTCTGCTTTCAGACTGAGCTTGGAATTTCGTGTTGCATTCCAGGATTGTGTATTCCAGTTTTGACCTCTGACCTTTGTTGTAAACATTTGGCTGGCTCCATGAATAATAATACACTCGTACTGACTATCCAGTTAGATTGCTTGGATAACATTCTTCACAGTGTATTGATTGGCTATTTCTATATGTGAATTTCAATACGTAAATTTGCCTCCTGAAATCTCTGTGATTGGAACATGATGAACATGATATCAGTGCAAACTCAAATTTAAAGTTTGGTTTTTGTATGTTAGATGCCTTTTTTTTTTATATTATGCCAACATGCTAAATAGCTGATTATCCATTTTTTATGTGTTTGTAATAGTTTCAGGAAGTAAACTAGAGTAAATTAGATCCGATATCAGAAATGTCTTTTTAATGTGAACCAGCAGAGTGACATATTTGAATTTTAGCCCACTAACTTTGGTTGAGTTGCCTAAAAGTGGCTGAATCGATAGTTTTCACAGATCTCTATATGTCCAGGTTCATCTCAAGTACATTTCTTCCTCTTTTAGTGTTCCTCTTTTATTCTCTACAGACTCTATTGCTTTCTGTCTTTCCCCCTCCTTCTGCTTTTCTCTATTTGTACGCTGCGGTGCCAGGTGGTGGCTGTAAGAGGAAAGGGTCATTTTCAGTTCAGCCATTGCTGACCTCTGTGTGACTGCTGCACGTAAACCTCTGGGAAGCTGTGACGAGGGAAAAGAGGCATGAGGGACCTGTTGATGCAGCACACCAGAGAAAGGGCTATTGTTACTGAGGGCTGTGATTGAATTATGAGGTAAAGCGTGATGTGCTGTAAACGTAAGGGTGACGTTAGCACTGCACTCTGACAGGTTACTGGGTGAAATTGGATATTTGAGACAAGATATGATTTTATTAATCAGGAATTGATTAGATGGTGAAGTGGCTGTTACGTACCTAAATGATTATACAGACCGAATGTGAGCTTGCCAAATCTGTGATGACATGGATTTTTTTTTTAAAGGAGAACAAATTATTATTTATATTGAAAGATATAGATCAAAAGATTTTTCATTTCATTCCTTTTTACATATTTTATATCTGCATTTTTTTCCTGTATCAAATTTATATTGTCTTTAACCATAAAGATGCCAATCCAGTTGATCAGTACTAATACTGATTACTCAAAGCCACAAACTTTATGCACAAGATTGACTCATGCATGTGCAAAAAAGGTGAAGACCCAACGTTATGTTCTGCAAGACCCCCCTTTCCATTAAAGTCCATTTCCATTGGACTGTCCTGCTTTTAATCCAAGTAGACACTATTTTTATTCAGTAAGCTCACTTAAGGTCTTGTTAAGGAAGATTTTTACTAGGCCTAGAAAAACATTTTAAAAGTTTTATCGTCTAATGTAAATGTAAATGTGAAACATCTTGCATAATCATAAGGGCTGTATTTTTCTTTTTGTTTGTTTTTATTTTACTGTATTTATGTGTAACTCAGTTCTTTCCATGAAAATAGCCCACGTTGCTGACATGGCATTAAAAAGCTCTACTGCTACTGCTATTCAAACTTTATGCAGTATCTGGGACTGGGAGTTCTGGGAGTACAGGCATTTAACAGTCCACCGGGAAACAAAGTCATGGTTATAGCTTCCCAGACTTTTACAATAAACGCTTCAGTGGAAAAAACGTGTTGCTGGATTTGGAAATTCTATTTAAAAAGACATATTCTGAATATTAAACCTTTTTTGGCTGGTTTATGAAAATGTGAATACTCTAATAACTGTTTCAATAAATTATAAATATATGCGGTGTCATATAGCGACTTATGGGAATGTTCTGTTGATTTTCACCATAAATTATATAATTCATAGTTTTACTAGCAAATTAAGTATTTATAGTAAATTACAAATAAATCAATGTTAAACCATTTATATTTACAGTTGACAGTACAGTAATAATTCAGTTAACTTATTAACAGGGTTTTTACTATTGCATTTTTTACAGTCTTTTCCTGTAACATTTTAACAGTATATTGTTTCGAAAAACTCTTTTTTTTCTTTTTTTACCCTTTTCAAGGTATAAAATGACACTAAAATGTGTTTTAGAACCTAAAACCACCCTGTACTCTAAACTTAGCACCACTCAACAATATGAAACTAAATAGAAAGGCAATTGCACAGCAACATTATTTTAATTGCAATATACTATACATTACATTAGCCATGTTGATTTGGTAGTACTTGAGGTGTTAAGGGATGTTTTTTGTCACTGCACATCCCCCTTCATTCTGTCAAGTCTGAAATCCAAATCCAGTTGCAAAGTAAACACACACACTCTCTCTCGCTCTGTGTGTGTGTGTGTGTGTGGGCATGTGGGTTTTGCAGGCTAAGTTCAGCATTAGTTTCAGTGCTAATAGAGTTGTGTAGGGCCTAAACCCCAAATAAAAGAAAAGCACTGCCCTTAATCTGAGCAACCTGTCAACTTCCTGATCCATCCCTCTGGTTTCCATGGATACTCCAGCTCCCCGTCCAATCCCCAGTGTGTGTGGCTGGCGTGACCAATGGGATTAAGGGGAAAGGGGGCCAGTCAGTACGCTGGGTGCTGTGTTAAAGCCGAGGAGGCATCAACTGTTTTTGTTTGGATTTGTGGACAGGGTCACCACACTTGCCGTTGGGATGTTATGTCTGGCACAAGGGTTGTGTTGTTGTGACATGGGCATTTGCCAGGCAACACACACACCACCACACACACACACACACACAGTTTCTTTATTTGTGGCAAGTATCACATATGCACTGACAAGGTTTCTACACCAGTTTGTTCATTTAAAACAACAACACCACCACACCCACACACACACACACACACACACACACACACACACACAAACACACACACACACACACACACACACACACACACACACAGTTTCATTAATTTGCTGGAATGCTATCACATATGCACTGACAAGGTTCTAACACCTTTGTTTTCATTTGAAAACACACACACACACACACACACACACACACACACCATGAACACACACCCATAGCAGTGGGCAGCCATGTCCTGCGGCGCCTAGGGAGCAGTTGGGGGTTCGGTTCCTTGCTCAAGGGTCTCACCTCAGTCACCTCACCTCAAGGGCCACGAAATGCTCTAACCATTTGGCCTAGATAAATTAATTAAATTTGATTTAATGTGTAAAAATGTATGCTGATACGAAAAAAATAAACGTTCACCTTTTTACAAATGCTAACCGCTTGTGTACCCCTGGCATCTCTCAATCACATGCAGCTGTATATAATGGCCTTATTCTAAATATATGGGCACCTGACAATAATTATGAGCAGTTTGCTAGATTAAGGGGTGACATATGTTACCTACTGACACATCTTACCTCGCTTTCTCCTTGTACTCTAGACACAAAGTCAGTGTTTTATATGAGCAGATGCAGTTTTGTGTGGGTTTTATTGTTATGCTGATGTTGAGGCAAGCACAAGGGGTCAGTAGAGAGCAGCGGGCTGACTATAAAGGGCTTTTGCACCTCATGTGCCCTTGATGAACTCAGCACCCAGATGCAGACAGTTGGCTCTGTTCCAACACATGCTTCTCTGCTGTCCTCACATAACGGGGCCAAACACATACCTTCCCTCTCTCTTCTTCTCTCTCAAACACCATTTCTTGCTTTCCCCATTGAACTTGATCTATTTTCAAAAGTTGGCCAGAGGTGCATTTTTAATTTAAAGTTTCCATACTTTTAGTTTATGTGTTTTGGGTTGTTTTATGAAACATGTCTTTTCTAGTTTGATAAGGTGATTTTTAATAATAATAATGTTTTATTTTTTTATAGCACCTTTCTGAAATGGATTTGATTTATAAAGATAGATCAACAAATGGACAAATAAACAAACATAGCAAAACTAAAGTTCACAGACCAAGAGCTGAAGAATAATATTCAGAAAAAAAGTGTTTTTATTTTGTAGAATTTTAAACATTCTAACAGACATTTAATGTTTAAGCAGTAATAATTTGCATTTTGCTCAAGCTATATATGAACTAGCATATAATATACATTTAATATGCGTTGGGATATAATTATGCCTTCAGTAAGGTAACAAGGTTGACCGTTTCATTTAGTCATTACAGGCCTTGTTTCAATTGTAAGCTAGTGAAACTACAAAGTGCTACTAAGAGAGAATGTAATTATGATATTTCTCTATATATCCACTTATCAGTTGTAAATGATTTACAAACACAGCCACTGGATTTTGTAGAAATATGAGCATTTTGCAATAAAATTGTAAGAAAAAATTATATGAAGTGATTAAAAGAGGAGATTTTGCTTAAAGGAAGGATGATGCCATTAAGAATTATTTTTTATTTAATTACGGTAAATATATAGAGAAATTAAAAGTACCTCTAATAATGTATTTTCAACCAAAATTTAAATTAAATGAATTAAAGTGTACATATGTACTAAGACAGCAAGAAGGCCAATATGATCCATATGACCAAAATAATAGTAATAATAATAAAAATGTATATTGTTACTGATTTTTTTTATTTGATTTTAGAAATATGTTTGAAATATTAACACATTTTGGAATTCAAAACTCAGTTTTATTTGCTGGCAATATGATTTGTAATGAGAGAAATGGTTTTGAACTTGAGAAATGCAAAACAGAAGCATTTTCACTAGAGATCTCAGACCCCATTGCGTGTTTCCTTTCAGAATATAGGAAGAGCCAGTTCACAGTTTGTTGGGAACAATGTTACTTTCTTTTGATGCTTGATGCATCTTTTGCTCGTCGTGTTTGACTGGGGGTCAGGCTGCCGGAGTGCTTCCCGGTCATCCAGAAATGGGCCAGACTGTTCTCCTGTCACTTCCTGTAGCATCAGCGCGTTCAGTGAGGGAGACGAGGATGTAACTAGCATGAGTCACTGATTTATATGACAGACCCACACACTCGCATTTCCTCTCTGTGTTACGTAGCCTGCCGCGTGATGATCTAATTAACCCGTATCATAGTCAAGCTATCTGAAACAGAAGCCCAATATGTAATTAAACAAAGCAGATTTTCATGCTTCATGCTGCCCTACATTGTGTAAATTGACTATTCTGCTTACATAAAATGCTAAATAAATTAGGCAATTATGCTGTTTATGTGCAGTTCACATCCATATTCAGTGATCTGGACTGAAAATGCAGCAAATTCACATAATAGAATAAAAGGATAGAAACAAAAATTGTCATAATTTACTCCCCCTCATGTTTTCCAAAAAACTTAAGTGTCTTCCTCCTTGTAATATTACTGAAATAGCAGGCCACTTAAGTGTACTTTTAAATTCTTAAGTGTATTTTTAAGTACACTGTTAAAAAGTTCACTTAATGTCAAATCAAAAGTTTTACTTTAAAGTACATTTTAAAATCACTGTTTTAATAATCTTTTGTCGGGCTTTATATAAGTACTCTTATTGTGATGCATTTACTAACATACTAAAGCAAATGTAGTTTGATATTCAATATTAAATGTAATATAATTTTTAATGCACTAAAATGCAGCTTAATCATTTCTAATTTCAAATTTATTTAAATGCATGACATGACAAGTTTTAACAGAAATTATATAAAGGTGTATTTTAGTTTATCATAAATGCTTGTCAGTACATTTGGTAGTGCAATTTAACCATATTTCAAAGACAGTAGAATTAATTACGAAATGACTTAAAGATGTATATAGATCTTATATATATCTCTCAAAAAAGCACTCTTAAGTAATTGCATGTAATATAAGTTTAAACTATAATACATTTTAATTTTATTGGAAATAATATGCAGTCTGAAAACATTACATTCAGTTCACACTAAAGTATATTCTTTTAAGGTATATTATTTCCATAATACTCTTTTTAACAATATGCTAACGTGTACATTTTTCCACAAGGGTATTGTGGTATTCCACAGAAAATCTTTCCTCTGCACATTTATGTTCATAGAGAGGTAACAATGGCTGATTTGTAAATGAATAGTTCTTTTGAAATCTTAAAATTTTTAGATTTTTAAAAATTAATATTATTGAATAATAACATAAAACATGGTCTGTTCATTTTTTCAATGATCCCAGTTCAAGACATATCACAAATCCTATGGACATCTAATTAAAAAATTAATGTTTTTTTCATGCTTTTTTTTTGTAATTGCCCATTCGTTGTAATTGCGTGGAAAAGAGTGACTAGCATGGTCTTCTGAATTTTTCCTTTTGTTCCACAAAATAAAGAAAGTCATACAGGGTGTAAAGTAGGGATGTAACGATTCACTAACTCACATTGCGATACGATTCCCGGTTTTGTTTCTCGATTCGATCACAATTTTAAACAAAATTAGATTTAGGACAAATGATAAATAAAATTTGTCCTTTTATTATTGCTTGGACAAACTACTGTACGTTTCTTTGTGAAATTGTAATATAACACTATAATAATATACTAATATAGCACTTGCATATAATTACTCTTTTGTTGGTTTTGATTGCTACTATTGTCCTCATTTGTAAGTCGCTTTGGATAAAATTATCTGCTAAAAAACTAAATTTAAAGTTAATGTAAATAACAAAACTAAATTGAAATTTTAAAACAAGCCCCAAATCAAATAAATAAGTAACACAAATAAAGAAATATCTTCATATAAACAAACTAAGGCTTTGTCTGTGCTCTTTCTATTTAAAATTAGAGGCAACCACTGCATTTTAATCAGGATCCAAACAAAGATGCTGCATACATGCAACATGATCAGTTTTTAATCTAAATTAGATTGTATAGTTTCGAAATTTGAAGCAAAAACAGAATAGTTTTACTTCAGTTTTGTGAAAGTATACATACAAATATCTGCATGAAACCGAAACAGCAGACGAGCTGAATGAGATGCAGATTCACTCTCTGCCAGCAGGTGGCGCTTAAAGCATTTCCTTGGTTTCCGCTGTAAACAAAGCAGCGCTGCACTTATGAACTTTAATATGCATTACACAGAGGCAAGATGAAAATAAAAAATACCATCTAAACTTTTCTAAAGACAGTAAGTTCCCCTAAGACATACATTCATATAAACTCCTACCCCTAATCGAATCGCGATTTGCTTAGCATCTCAACCGATTTGAATCGCCACATATTTAAAAAGATTTCCAACTGGCTCGCGGTTAATCGTTACATCCCTAGTGGAAAGACATGAAGGTGAACCAATGATGACAGAATGTTCATTTCTGGATGAACTCTCACTTTAACTAAGTGAGTTTTCTGCAGCAAAATAAAAATAAATAAGTAATCGGAGGCCAAGACTGTGGTCAGTGCACTCTCTCCAGACTTCGTTTGTTTGCATGCTGTGGGTTTTAATGCTATTATAGTCCTGTGAGTCAGTTCTCTCTCAGAGTCACAGCAGAGTGCCAGGTTTGGTCTGGTCACCATAGTAAAAGCTCCATATGGGCAGCAGAGACACGAACCCAGACGTATTCCTCCTGCACTTCAGACACTTTCCACTGTAAAAGACAAATAGAGAAAAGAAAGAGCGAGACTGGGGAGAAGAGAGAAAAAAAAAGACGAAAGCTTGGTTTAGGCTGACTGGAAAATGTCGATGTGTTAGAAACTTCCCAGCATGTAAAGCAAACTAAACAGGGCAATTACACTGGGATTGTTTCCAGATGATTCTATCTCTTCCTGCTGAAAAAAGGGGAAACAATCTTTTCAAGAACTGAGTGTGCTGGGTGTTTCTCTGTCCGCTTGTGCGGGAAGGTCAGCATACATGAGTGTGAAAAAGGTGTTGCCTAGCTCCTCAGTGGTTGTATTTTTATGCATTAATTTATTAATGTGGGTTTTTGTGCTGAGTTGTGATCTATTTCAGGCCAGATTTATTTTAGCATGATGATGCTGAGATGTCTGGACTGGGTTTAGAGGTCAGCCAAAGCACAACCAAGCAATCCACCGACCAGAAAATAGTACTGTTTAGTAACTGAGTACACTGAATACACTGAGAACTATTATATGAATTTTGAATCGGTCCTGTGTTTGGTTGCATACAAAGGAAAATTCAGTGTGTTTAAATAAGTCTTTTACAAAAAAGAGCAAGTTTGTGCACATGTTGTGAAACGTTACCCTGTGGTGCTCATTGAGGAAATGCAAATTCAAATCCGGCTCGAAACGTTTTCTCATTCTGATATTTCTTTTCTGAAGATCTTGGGAAGGTTCTTGAAGAACTATGTGATTGCTGAAGTGTCTGAGTGCATTTTGTTATGCTAGAGTTTGTTACGCTAGCCATATTTTTTTCATATTTTATTGTAGTTTTTATTAATATTTTGAAAGAGTTTTTATTTTTTATATTTTCCGTTTTCATTTTAAATTTAGTTTTAGTAATTTTAGTACTTATTTATTATATTTAATTTAATGTTTTTTAGTGAAATTTTTTTTGGTTTTGGTTATTTGCCAAGGCAACATTTCTCATATTTATTTAGGTTAGGTTTTTCATGTAATATTTAATTTAATTTCAATTGACACAAAGGGTTTTAATAGTTTTAGTTAACAATAATAACCCTGGTGATGAGAAGAATCAGGATCAGGAAATGTTGCGAGCCAGGTTCAAACATGTTTTTCTTGAATGAGCACCGCAATCTTAGATTTTCGCATTTTCTAAAGCGGATATGAGTGATGTTTGCTTGCTAGGTCATTGTGGGTGGTTGCGAGGGTGTTTCTGTGAGGTTCCCAAGGTGTCTCAAATGATTTTAAGCACATGGAATATGAATATCTGGGGTTTTTATGGTGTTTGCACCACTCACCATTTATCCATATTCACAATGATCCAGACCAGATCTGCGAGTGATGTAGAGCAGAAGTGGAACAGGGAGTGCTTTGGTGGGACTTCGCCTCAGGCAAAACAAGGTTTTTGGGAAAGTGGAGCATTTGTGTTTGCTTGGAGCAATCCTGAAGCACGGCCTGTGGCTTTTTGTCTACAGGTGAAACTCAGCCGTGCTGGTATTCAATACAATAGGACTCTTGTTTGCCTAATATTGCTAATATGGTAGAATTTCTACTGTACGTTTCATCTGTGATTAATAGTGTCAGTTGAATGAATAGTGTCAAAAACATATCGTTATTATGATATACAAAGTAGATGGTGGACTTACCTTACCTCTTTGCTGGTGTGCTGCTGTCCTTATAACACTATGCAAATGACTCTACCCAGAAATCCCTTCACTCCTCCTTCTGTTTTTGACTGAGGTTCTTGCACCGCAGTTTGCATTCATTGATCAGTGAGTTGTGTCCATTGGAAACCCACCGACAGCAATGAATGTTTATTGCAGTCATTAGTGGGCTAATACACCCATACAGCTCTTTCCAGATCCATTTCTAGATTGCTCCGCTTACGTCGTTTTTTGGCCACCCTCAGGGTACAGTCAACGGTCGATGGTTTGTTACAGAAGCTCAAAACTCACCGACAGCGTTGAATGTTCACCAAGGGACCAGCAAATCTTGTAGAACAATAGGCCTTTTAGTGAAGACCTACTGTAGAAGAACCAGGTGAGTTTTGGTATAAAGCTGATAATATAAAGCAAGTTTTACTTGAAGTTGGAATGGAATTAAAGTCAGCATGAAATAGTGAAAGAAAATAAACAAGATATTCAACAACAACAAAAAAAATTGTTGGATGGCATCGATTGGAAAACACAATGATGTTGCCTTTTAAAGACTCCATGACTTTTAATCATGTCTATTAGCTTGGAGGAATTTATATGCTAGTTCACTCCTAAAAGTTGAAAGACGATGACTCATCCTGCACTACACAGATTTTTGTCCAATCAGATGCTCTTTAGAATGTGAATGCCCCGCCCTCAATACCACCTGCAAATGACTTGCAAGTGAAATATTTAATGTCTCACCCAGACTTCCTGTTTTAACTGGAAATACGTCAACACATAACTAAAAAACTGCATTAACCAAACAATTTCACGGGTTCTTCAAGAAAAGCTGAAGACTAGAATAAGAAAAACACATCACAACATGAGACAAAATACAATTGTGAGGTTAAAATCCAATAAACCAGAGCGATTCCTGGCTTTTACTGTTGTAATCTCTCTCTCTCTCTCTCTCTCTCTCTCTCTCTCTCTCTCTCTCTCTCTCTCTCTCCTCCATCTTTCTCTCTCTCTCTCTCTCGCTCTCTCTCTCTCTCTCTCTCGCGCTCTCTCTCGGCCTGTTCTCTTTACCCTGATCTGAACCCCAGTCTGTGTTTCCTGTGTGAGAGCTCTTTGAGCCAGGCATGCATTATTAATACACACTCCCATCTGACTGCTCCTCCAAACTACACAACCAATCCCAACGACTTTTAAACTCACTATATGCTATCTTTTTTTGTCCACCCCCACCCCCAGCCCCCCTCTCCCACACTCACTTCTCTGGCACAGAAATCAAGAGGACTGAGTATGTTGGGGGATTTAAAAAAATCCCTGATTAGAATATCATGCGAGGTATGACAATGAAAAGAGAACGTAAGTCTGTGTAGTTCTTTCAGATGCAGTTTCGTATGAATGGCCATTAGACATCATTTTATGGTAAAAAGAAAGAAAGAAAGAAAATGTTTAAGGAAGGAAATATTTAAGGCTGCAGAACTAATCAAATAGTCAAGGTTATGATTACGGCTGTATTTAAGCGTTTTTAGCTTGAATGGCTTTTAGCAGCCACAGGCATGCCTGTTGAGCACAGGAGTCTTCAACAGGGCGTCTGTGGTGATACTGCTGGAGCCAGTTATTGTTGGAGCTCAAACTAATTTTTTGAAAAAAAAAAAAAAGTTTTTATTTTATTTATCATCGTTACTGTGTATATAACATCCAATACTGTATATTTAATTGTGCATTCCCTTATTTTTACATTTAGATTACCTTTGCCATCACTAAACACTCACAAGTTAATCTCTAAAAACATTAATAATTTCATAACACTGTTAAATATAATCTTTAGCAAATTTCAAAATATCTTTTTCAAACAGTACATTATAATGTTGTGATGCATAAATGGACTTAGATGGGATAAATGGATGCAAATACAATGATTTTTTGTGTGATTTATTGTTGATTTATTTAGACAAAATAGTTTCGAATTTTAAAATCGGACATTTATTGTTATCAGCTAGAACATGAAAATAATTACTGCCTTATCAGTATCGACCAGAATTTTTATATTGGTGTGTCCCTAACCTTGTGAAAAAGAAGTGCGCTTAATTCTATTTACTGTGCACTTGTAGTGTACTTCAAATCTTTAAAGTGTGCATTAAAAAAACTGTAGTTACAGATAATATTAATGAAACGAAAAGCCACTTGAGTGTACTTAAAAGAGAGCATGCTTTCACGACTATATTTCTTAACGCGTAAGTAAACTTTTAAAAAGTGCACTTTGTTATAACATTTTGGGAGTAATTGTGAAATTACAGATAAAGATGTTTTGCTTAAGTGGTTTAACAAAAACCAACAATTACCATGCAAATAAGTGTCCAAAACAATACATTCAGTTGCTTCTAAGTATATTATTTTAAAGTATATTATTTCCAAAAGGTACTCTTTTTTTTAAAAAGTATGCTAAAGTCTAATTCTTTTAATGAGGGTACCAAAAATGCAATATTAAATTAAAGTTAAGAAGCTAAAGTTAATTCACTGTCCCTCCAATATTAAAATGTAACATTCAAGTATATGAGTCTGCAAAATAATTAAAATAATCATATTTAATGTACAATGCACACCATCATACCATCACCATCACAGAAAGGGTAAACCTGCAGTTTTGTTGAATATAATGTGATGGGAGTGTTGTAGTATTGTTACGTTGCTTGCATTCTGTGTATAATTCTATTCTATACTAATTCAGAAAATGGCTAATTAATACAAATGCAAAATTTATGATTGATTACATTATGACAGAAATCATAAATGTGAATTTCCCTCTGCTAATCATGCAGCCCTAGCTGTATTAATGAATACCATTCAGATACTGACTTCAACTTGATCTTTACTGAAACCAAGAGCTCTAGCGTTGGGTTATTGCACCTGGTTTCAGCTACATGGAACGGTTTAACGGCTGGTGGCCTGCATCTGTGTTTTTGTGAGCAGGTGAAACCCCCAGCCTTGGTGAACCCCAGAGCAGACTGTGTTATCACCTTTCACACACCTGCTCACACCAACAATGGACGACTAGTGGCCTGGGTGCACATGTGTGTAAAGCCTGCCTCAAGAGCAAGCGAATGCATCATAGTCTCTCTATCCTCTATTAAAAATGCAAACACATTAGCACGCGATCCTGATTTGCCTCATTATCTGAAGCATGCTTGCTTACAGCGTCGGTTTGAAGTGCACTCGCTGTACATTTGGCACTATCACTCTGTTCCAATAACCAGATCCAGGCCATGGAACATCTGGTTTGTAAAGCGGCGAATGGGAACGGGAACTTCCCCTTCTGGTAGCGCGTCCAGTGAGTCTTTCAGGCTGCGCTTCCTGCCTCCCACTGCTAGCTGTGTGTGAGGAGGGGAAAATAGACCTCAGGCACCCTCTTCTACTTTTACAAGAGTGTAGGAGTGCTGAAAATGACCAACTTCACACCACTGCAGCATTCATTTGAGCAGATATGCCCAGAGACTGCTTTAGTTGCAGCT
Organism: Sinocyclocheilus anophthalmus; assembly: GCA_018155175.1. Taxonomy (NCBI): domain Eukaryota; kingdom Metazoa; phylum Chordata; class Actinopteri; order Cypriniformes; family Cyprinidae; genus Sinocyclocheilus; species Sinocyclocheilus anophthalmus. The sequence continues at coordinate 247,254 of JADLZN010001756.1, read as the reverse complement.
AAAAATGTCTTCTTTTTGAGGCTTTGAACTAGGAATGCACTGATACAGAAATTTTAGATGATACTGATTGCTGAAAACATATATTTATTTTATAGCCAGTATTACTGTAAATGTTATACAGCTGTTTTACAACAAGTTTGAAGTGCAGTTAGGATATTTCTTGAATGGAAATATCATATTTATTCATATATAATTAAATTACGTATATAATTTAATATATCTGATATAATCTATTATATACTAATTTAATTTATTTATATATACAATCCATTATTAGTTCATAGTATATGAACCCTTGATTCTTTCTAAATATAAAGTAATATATTAAAAATGATTATTATTGATTTAAATTAAATTAATTTAAACAACCATTAATTTTTACAAAGTATTTACTTAAAGTTCACTGTTCACTATAATATTTGAAAATGTGAAACTGGAATTGTGGAACTACTTAACGACTTAAAAATCTCTATAAAGTATCATAATATACAATAGAAGATTTGTATAACTGTGTAGTACATTTGAAATTTGGCATAAAAGTGAGTAAAGATTAAATTAGAACAAATAAAAAAAAAACAGCCTTGGTATTTTGATATTTTTATCTTGATATTTTTCTGTTTCTAAAATCCGCACAAAATTTGCCTAATCAGAGAGATGACAATAATGTGGAATCTGTCTTTGACAAATTGCTTTTGCTTCTCTTTTGTAAGTCGATTTGGATAATAGCTTCTGTTAAATCCATAAATGTAAATTTTAGATTTCTTTACTACCTCAGAATATAATTTAACTTATGGAGTTATTGTGTTCTCTCTTTCATTGGTCTGTCTCGTTTTTCTTGTACTTGTGCCAAAAGAAACTGCACAAATAATCTTTCCAAACGCTCTCCTCATCTGCCTTTGGTCAGACAAACCAACAGACCTGCCTCAAACTATAAGTGCCTCTGCATATTCAATGAATAGTTTGTTGAAAAATAAAATCACTCTTATGTTATTCCAAACCTGTGGTCACATAAGTTTTACAGAACAGCGTGGCGTGACTGTTCTGCTCAACTTTTAGAACAAATGAAGTCGTACTGGTTTGGAACAACATGAATTATGATAGAATCGTCATTTTGGGTGAAGTATCCCTTTAAATGGAAATAGATTGAACATAAAGACACACTTCAGCCTTAAGTGTCTCAGAGTGAATCAAATGATGAAATATAACAGGACGCTCTCTTAAAGCAGCATTTAAATCTAACACAACTAACCCTGCTGTGTAAAGACCACAGGAAAGAATCAGGAGCATTTGATCTGTCTCTCCTCTCACTTCTTCTCTCATCACATCAGCCATCCATCTATTCATCCTCATCTCTCATCCGTCTCTCTCTTTCTTTGGGAGTTCAAAGACGATATCTCCTTTCTTTAACCCCCCACCCACCCCCACCTCCCCGTATCGCTCCTCTCTTTCATAGCCCGCTGATCTAGCCCTCATTAGAATGGTGAGGACTTGAGCTGCTGAATATGTATGCCGTTCAGGAGAGCAGAGGAGGGATTGTGGATTAAGGGAGCGAAAGAAGAGGCTGCCGGGTCTCTGATGTTGGCCGTGACATTTCCATGATGGCGGCTGTCTGCTCCCGTCACGTCGGAGCTCATTGTTCGGGGTCAGAGCCGAACGACTTTCACTTCTCCATCAGCGCGTCTCTTCGTCACTCACGAGGCGTTCTGCGGGAGAAAGAGAGACAGTCACTGACAGACACTGACCTATTTACTGCAAGTGTCAAAAAACAGACACCTTTGAAATGAGGGATGCACCAAACAAGACTGTATTGATAATTCACAAACATTCAGGTTTTGTCTGAACCTCTAAATCTTAATATTAAATAAATACACACACACACACACACACACACACACACACACACACACACACACACACACACACACAAAAACCAACCCCACAAAAAACACCCCCCAAAATTTTTTATATATATACTGTATATAATGTGTGTGTATGTGAATTTTTCAGCTTATTTTAAGAAATGTAAGATAAAAATTCAAAAATTCTGGTGGAACATTCTACATTGATAGAACATTCAAAATGAAAGACATGAAAGACGTAATATTTCGCATACAGAACGTGGGTCATCATCTTATAGTTTTTGCATGATGAATTGCAATTGGCCTTCTTTTGGTTTGTAATCGTACATAAAACCTATGTGTACTTAAAAGAACATGGCATACATTTTCTTTCAGGAAATGCACATTTCTTTTCAAACTTTAGTGATAGAAAAGAATGAATATTAAATGAAAATAGCTGTAATCTATGTTTATTAAAACCATCAAAGCTCTTTGTTTTTTAAAGTTTTTTTTTACACATGGCTATTATTTGAAGTTTAATAAAGCGTAAATCACCTTGATGAGGTGATACGCCACTAAATTAGTGTTTGCCTAAAGATGTGTGGAACCAAATAAAAGCTTAACACACACATACACACAAACACACATACTTGATTTGGATTGTAATCCGGGTTTAATCTGTTCCGTAGACGCCATGCTGCCACAGTGTTTGCTTCAAACTGAAGCTAATCTTCATTGCTCACATCCCATTGCTCTTTATCGCCACACACACACGCGTCTCACTAATGCGGCTGTGGAAAAGAGTAACATTGATACGCTCAAGCTGTGGGGCAATTACGATTACTAAATGTTGATGTATCCCTTTGTCCATGTGAGTTACTGTGTCTACTGTGTCTGTTTTCACATCACCGTTAATGTTAGTTATGATCACCCGGCTAGTGGCAGGTTATCAAATGACGTCAATCAAACATAGAAATCAAGCACATCCTATCAGAATTGATGCGACAAAACTTGCATTCCAGTGAAAGGCCTCAGGGTCACCCGTCTTAAGTGGTTTGCATACATTACCATCTTATACACTCGATAAACGCTGCATGTCTGCGACTCTTCGCTCGACTTTGCTAATGAGGCACTCGTAAAGTACTGAACTTAAGCGTTTCTCTGCATTTCGAGAAAGATGCTGAAACCCTGACGATGACTGTGGGTTGATCTTAACGAAATCAGGAGGCTTCTCTGTTCACATTTCAAAGAGTGACTAAAGCTCTGTGGATTAGAGTGAGCGAGCGGGTTGACAGGCCCTCGGAAAGCATTAACCACAGCGCTGGCATTGCCACAGCTCCGACTCTCTTCCCTTTGTGCGGGTTAAGAGCATTATCATACACGTTCCTCTTCTCATGCTGCTGTCTTCAATCCCGGCTTCGTTGTTTCATCTTTCTCTCACTCCCGTCTCCACTTGTCTTATGCGCACACACACACTCAACCACACACCTTTCGTTCCTTAAGCGAGTATTAGGTGCATTGGTAATGCGTTAAGGAGAAACTTCAGTCCCGGCTGTCCTTATCTACTGCTGAGGCTGCAATCTTCCACAGCTCATTCCCTTCCTGTGTCTTTCTCCACATCACTAAATGGATTTAATCTACTTGATGTACACAAACAAATAATGAACAAACTAGGTGCAATTTTTGACAGTTTTTATTGATTTTAGAAGCAAAGGTGGAGTGAATGGGATAGGTGCACGTTGCAGGCCGAATTCAAATATAATTTCCCCATATGATAACAGCCACTGTTCTGAGAAAAATGGGCAATTTTGACTATTCAGTTTGCACGTAGTTGCACTTACAAAGGATTTTTTTTTTAGCCAAAGATGGGGACACACCGTGAACACACACCCGGAGCAGTGGGCAACCAATGCTGTGGCACCTGGGGAGCAGTTGGGGGTGCAGTGTCCTGCTCAAGGGTCTCACCTCAGTCATGGTATTGAGGGTGGAAGAGAGCGCTGTACATTCACTCCCCCCCACCTACAATCCCTGCTGGACCTGAGATTCGAACCCGCGACTTTCAGGTTACAAGTCCGACTCACTATCCATTAGGACACGACTGCCCAACTATAAAAATGGGTTCACTTTATGACCGAAGATGCATTAAACACTTTACCCTATTAAAATTATAGTTGTTCCCAAATTGACTTTGTGTCTTCTGTGAGATGTTTTAAAGAAGGGCTTTAAAAAACGTTTTTGCATTTAATATCAACTTTTGTGTTCCACAGAAGAAGCAAAGTCTTACAGGTCTGCAACCCTACCTGTCTTGATGTGATAAAATGCGTGTTTAGATTTTAGATAATGCAAGATTCTTTTTGTCTGTTTCATACCATGTGATGGCTAACCCACTTTGACTGGAAAAAAATTTCCGCACATGATCATAAAATCGCTCGCTCCAATATTCAACATCAACTTCATGTTGCATTGAATAAAAGTCATTCTTATCTTGTGAAAGGAAGCCTAACCACTATTCCTGCTTAACTTCAGAATCTTTACGACTTCACATGCTCATGTAGGCTTGGGCCGTGAGAAGACCATAAACTACTGAAGGATTGTACGACTTACACCTCAAACGGCCACTGAAAATGTGCGTAGATGATGGTGAACTCGTAATTTCACCTTCACAGTGTCATAACGACGCGGCTCTTAAAAGACCGATGCAATCTCGGCGATTATTTACAGCATGTCGTTTCTCTAAACACACGCTTTTCTCAGTTTGACCTGTCGGGAGAGAGCAGAGGAACGCCGAACAGATGTGCAATGCAACCGTTGTGCTAAACCACAGCGGCACATCTGCGATAGAGGGGCGCCGTAATCTGCAGGTCCGGCTAAATCACAATAGGCTGACCTATTCTCTCCTGTCTGGTGTGTAATCAGAGTAGGGGTGAGGGGGCCGAACAGGATTCCCGCCGATGGATTAGGCCCCATAATTATATTGAAGCGTAATGAACGATGATGGGAAGAAGCTTTATTTTGTGTGTGCATTTTTACTCAGACTATGTTTTTTACAGAAAAAAAAAAAAAAAAAAAAAAAAAAAAAAAAAAAAAAAAAAAAAAAAAAAAAAAAAAAAAAAAAAAAACCGTTTCTGGGGTCTTCCGTGTGAGCCCTTGGTCGGAGAGTCTGATTAGGGCACTCTTCCTCTCCGCCTTGCAGTCGCATCAAAGACTTCCATATCCTGTCCCACACTCTCCCGCCCCTGACATCCCATCCCCCCCAGACTCAGAGCTGTCTCATAATCTTGTGCACAGAGTGTGTGTGCGTGTGCAAGCTTTGTATTGGCTGGCTGGAGACTCTGAATCTTTTTTTCCAAGCGTGGGACTTGTCTCTTCTTAATTCAAAGGCAGAATGGGGGAATGTCAAGCGGTGATATGATCTTTGACGGGATTTTTTGTGGCAGATCAGTCAAATACTCTGTGAGTGAAGGTGGGGGGGGTTGTGTGAGTGTGTTTGTGTTCCTGCCTCTATTGGTACAACTGAACAAGACTCTACATGTTGGGAAATTCAAAACATCTGCCATAAACACTGTCTGTATCCTGAGCAGGACATTCTTGGACATAAACACACTTTATTGCATCAGACTTGTTCCTCTGAAGATTAGAATCATGCCGGTGCTACTGGTTTGTTTGATTATCCAGGAATAAATATTTTCAACCATTGGCTCGTTTAACTAATTAGTGATGTTTTGAAGTCTCAATAATGCTCCTTCTTGCCTCTGTGGATTAAGACCTTTTGACAAAAGCATTGTGTAAAGGAAAACAAAAATAGGTAGACAGCGTTTGCTGTCACTCAATACATTCCAACCCTTGTGACCCCCACCCACACACACTCACACGCACACGCACAAAGAAAAAAAAACACAGGCTCCTTGTCCATAATTACAGACCTTTTCCCTCCCTCTTGTTTTAGCAGTTTAAGTGAACTCACTGCACTCTTTTTTGCCTCGTATAAATCTGCCCGATCTTACACCCAAGCACAAACCAAAACAGTGAGAATTCAGCTTCATACAGCATCAAACTATTTGCTTCTAGTCGTATTTCGAGAGCAAGAGTCTGGCAAAACCTCTGACCCTCAGGGGCCCCATCGCTCACCCCATCTTTCTCGCTCTCCCAGCAACCGGCTGACCCCGTACAGCTCCCGGCCTGGATGAAGCTTGACCTAGTCTGTCTGGAGGGGGTCTGACACTTTTGTCTCGCTGTCTGCCTTTAACCCCCACCACCACACACCTCCTCACTTCTGAACGCTCTTGGCCACATGGTACCATCCCGCATGAACCGGACGGAGAAACTCTCCAACTAGGACAAGGCCACGAAACCTGCCGCCCAGCTCATTCACAACCCTCTCTCGTGTCTTTCCCAGGGGTATGAGTACCGGTGATAGTGGAACTAATAGGGATCATCACGGTTAGTCTCTCAGACGGCTGTCTGGACACAGTCTGGCCCGGGAGCTTTGCATGTGAAAAGCATAAGCCCTCATTCAGAACTCAGATAACAGAAAAGCAAACAAGCACATAACGGCGGAATGCACTGAATGAACTCTGGCAGAGTGAAAGCGCAAGGCATGCCGCCGCGTCAGACTCGAAGCGACATTTGAGCCACAACAAAGGGATAGAAACGAGAAAAAAAGAAGCGGTTAGGAAGTGAAATGAGATTAAAATACTTACCCCTGACTGTAAGGTCCCCAGATTCCACTTGCTGTTTTGAGAATGGCGATTTTGTCAAAAATGGAACCAAAAAATTTTTTCCTATCAGAAAGTAGCCTCCGAAATCTTCCTTCCTGAGTGCAATATGAGTTAACTTCCAGAATAATCAGACTTTCTTCCATAAATTTTTTCATCTCTAATTTTCTCTCCCTCTCTCCCTCACTCGTTCGCCCTCTTCATTTGCTCCCGAACCCACACGCAAGCACATGCAGTCGGTTACAAAGCAAACTGTAGGTACACAGAGTCCTCAGCCGGTCCCACACACACTCACAGCCTTGTCTCAGGCTGCTGGAATGGCTATATATGACTCAGTTGATGGACAGCGGCACATTCTGTCAGGTGACAGAAAGAAGCTCCTCCTATTGGCTGGCTGAAGCCAGTCCCCGGGGCTAGATCGCTGTGATTGGCTGCTTTTGAGGTTGCTGAAAAGAGAAACTCCCAGTATTCCAGACTACCTGTTCTGGCCGGGGCAGGTCAGGACTGCTGCACTCTGTCAGTCCTAACACTAATCATTGTGAGGGAGAGAGAGAGAGAAAGAGAGAGAGAGGGCAAAAAAAAAAAAATATTTAGCCGCAATGGCTATTTTGCCCTCAATAAAAGTGTCAAGTATTGAAGTTTAGGAAGCAGGGATGTTGGCTGCCAGCTCTCTTCAGTGCTGTGTTTCTCATTTAATGAAATTTTTTTTTTATAAAAAACGGTAGTACAGAAATAACATACAGAAAAACATGTTTTGTTATTGTTACAAAAATGGAGGACAAATATGGTCTGTTCAGAATTGCTTTAAAACAACACGAAATTTTCATTAGTCTTTTATTTAGTTTTCAGTCTTTTCTGTTGTTCATTAAAATGGTTCAGCTTCTGATTTTACTTGAAGCATAATTTTGTCAGTATAATGTTCTTAGATGACAGTCATGAATATGGGATGAAAAGGAACATGACAATTATTTTTAAAACATGCTGTTTACAAAAAATAAGACTAATTTAATAATAATAATTTGCTAGCGGGTTATTTAGCTCCCATAAAAACATCCTGTATAAAAATACATATGATAATAATCTGCTAGTTCCTCAACAAACATGCATTTGAACAAACAATTGGCAGGTGAACTTGAAATAAGCAAGTGTAGCCGACATTTTGAACATGCTACTGCTGTAACACGTGTGCATTTCAATATCCTGAGTCTCTACAACATGGAAAAAAATTCACAACATAACGTCTAACAGTAGCTCAGACTTCATTTGTGAATGCAGAAATTCGAATTTGGCATGTGATGAGTATTTGCACCAGATGACCTCTTTGTATATCTTGGTATATACCTGGTTGACTTTGATATGTGCTTTAAATGTGCAACTAAGATTTCCAAGGGATTGCATAAGGGATGATTACCAACTAATAACTACTGAACTTTACATACCGTTCTCATATATATACTAGTTTTGTGTATATAATAACATATAATAGCAGTTTTGTTTGTTTGGTAATTTAAAAAAAAATACATTTAATATTTGTAAATGAGTAAACCTTTATAATTAAATACAGTTTGACCGTTTTTTGCTAACTAAAATTGTTGACAAAAGGGATTGCAAATTTAGTAACACTGACTGAAATTTTTATCAAAAGACAAAAACTGTTGCTATACAATAAAGCATTTTGTCAACATTAACACTGCACTCGGCTGCGGTAAAATATCAGCTATCTTATTGGCCACAAATAGGTACTTCATACTTGAAGACTTTGAAATGTCCCCCTCCCTATATGTTTAGTTGGTCTTTCTCCCTCAGCCTGGTTTTATAGTCTGCTATTGTTTCCTGCTGCTGTTCAGATGTTTCAGATAAGGCTGCAGTCGTATCTCCGAGGTGATGCAAAGCGCCATCACGCTTTATTCTGTTCCATCCATCCTGCTCGACGATGACGACAAAGCCACGCTGAGACCAGAACCAAATGCTTTCATTCTTATCTGATAACGTCTCGCCCACGGTCATATAACTCCTTTTCCTCCTCTTGTTCCTCTTCTTGTGGCTCCTCTCCTTTCTGGTCCGAGTGCGGAGTCCGCGGAAAAGCAGGCCTCTGTCGAGATGGGAGCATTCTTGCCATGCCTTTACATCCAAATGTGTGTCCATATGCATGATTGTGTGGCACAGTGTGCAGTCAGATGGAATAGATGTGAGTTGTGCCCAACATGGCACCCCGATGCCCCCAGCGTAAACAGAGCATGAGTGTGGATGAGCAGGGCCGAGGGGCGGGGGCAGCCGAACCGTAAAATCATCTCGTTAGTATCCTATGATTGTGAGGCTGATGTGAGGAGATTGCTAGGCCCATTTCTGCCGCTCTGCTCACTGAGCGTTGGCCTTATCCTGCTTCAGCTTCACTTAGCAGAGCATTAGATCTTCGCTCAGACATTCTTCCTCCCCCGTGCTTCCTTGCACAGGGAGTTGCAATGCAGACATGTTCATTGAATGTAAACCTAGCTGTAGTTGTGTATGTAATGCAGGGTTGGAATCGGCTGCTGATGTGGGTGATGAAATGTGGAATTTGCTAACATGCTGAAAAGCCCAATTTCCGTTCGATGAGGACAGATGTGAGAATTTATCAAAGTGTTATACTATTTAGCATGATTTTCTTTTCCTTAAAGAGAAATTTCACCTAAAATGGACAATTCTGTCTTTATTTACTCACCCTCATGTTGTTTCAATCGTGAGTGACACAAAAGGAGACATTTTGAAGAATGTACACACTTGTTTTTTCCATTCTGTGAATGCAACAGTGGCTGTCAAGCTTCAGAAAGATACAAAAAAAGCATCACAGGATACAACCAAGAACATTCATCTTGATGTGAACAGGCTTTTAGTCGGATTAGACGCCATATTGATTGTTATGCAGTTAACGATGAAGCTGTGAGGGATACAGATCACATGTAATGTTCACTCACAACAATTAAAATTGTTTTATAGAGTTTGTGACTACTAAATTTTTTTTGAAAAATTATTTTGTGAGCTGAACAATTGGCATGTTAAGACTACAATCCATTGAAGTGCAATCCAAGTATACAGTTTTATTTTCAGTCCTGTCAAAGATGAATGCACTAATTTTCATAAATTGGAATGAATGTAATATGATTTCAAGTTTTGAAAGTTTTGTTTATATGAACCCCAAATGTTGCATTTTTGCATGCTGACATATCTAAAAAGAAAGATTTATGTCAGAATAACTTTTTTTGTTTTATTTTAGCAAATATTTTGTAAATATTCCTCTCATCTGCTGACCAGTTCTTAAGACATGAGATGTCTGCATGTTTGTTTGACATAGAACATAAACATGTGCATCATGGCACTGCACATGATATGGCATATCATCATTAGCTGGTTTGCGTTTGAATTGGAATATGTACCTTTTCTGCTCATGTTAGCTAGGTTGTGTGAGCAAGGAAAAATGCTGTATATTAACCATTAATATCATTGCCTACTTTTCAGTTTACAGTCAAAATATTATGGATAAATAAAAGTCCCATCCTGCTTTATGTAAAGAAATAGAATTTTCAGACCTTTAATTAGGTAAAATGATAAAAAATAATAATTTCAAGGCTTTGTGAATGTGGTTTCTTCTTGTCTTCCAGGCCAACCATGGAATACCTTCTATACCATTGTGTGATATGTGGCTTGGCTGGAAGGTTTGAAAGCTTGGTCTTGAACCTCCTGTCCTATAAGTTCTTTGTTCAAGGCTCATGTGAGGAACGGTTATCTTGTAACTGAAGTACAGGGATTAAAGTAATAGTTCACTCAAAATGACAATTTTGTCCTAATTTATTCATATTGAATAAATGTTGAAGTGCTGGTCGCTCTTTTTTTTTTTTTGGTATAATAAAAATGTTGGTGCTTTCAAGCTTCAAAAACAGAGCTTTGTAGTGTGGACTGTGAAAACGGAGGTATTTGAAAACAATGATACATGTTTAGTCATGTAATGCATATTGTACGAATAGATATCTGCATTTATACCAGTATTGTGCTGTTCATTTTCAACCTGTTGCTGAAGATTACTTTGTACACCACTCATATCACAGTCCTGCAAAGATGAAATTTACTCGAAATTGGCCACCAGCTTTGCACTGCATTAGGGGTACTGTAGTTTGGAAATGTAACTCAGCTTTGATGGGAACAAAGGCATTTGGAGCTGCCATGCAAGGCTTAGCACTCTCTCTCCACAAACACATTAAAAACAACATCTGGCCCGTCTGGTGCAATGCTGGCCACATGTGCAGCCTAAGTGAAGTAAGCCTGGCAATAAAGTATGTAATCTCTGCTCGGCCTTTGTTTCAGATCAAAAATATCCACAGGCTGAAATGAAGTGTTGCATGCTTTTTATTACAAAAACATTTGTGAAATTGTATTGTATATTTTGTGGAATGAAATAAATGTTTATTTTTTACTCTTTAAAGATACGTACTGTAAATAAAATCTACAGATGCAAATAGATAGGGGCTTTTTTTCTCAAAATGTGTTTTCACATGCACTGAGCCAGAAATCTGTGCTTCAGTAGCACTTACATTGTTACGTTACATTGTTACATTGTTACAGTTGCATTGTTTTCCTTTCTATAGTTTTATACAGAGTAGTTTGTTAATACACCAAAATTTGGTGAAGAAATCATTTTCACACAGAAATTGCTAGTTATTTTCTACAATTAATTACAAAGAAATGGCAAGTAACACACTGAATTAAACATGACATTTTGAAGTAGAAGTGATTTCTATGTCTGAAAAGAGTATTTTCTTATAAAACATACTCCTTATGCAACTTAAAAAAAAAAAACATGTTTTACAGTATACATAATTTGCCTGATTTATATAAGATATTTTAATATTTTAAGCTAGGTTTCCATCCACTGATTTATATATACATTTTGGGATATTCCATGAATAAAAGGAACGAGAAGGAAATGCCAAGATGCACATAAATTCTAAAAATGCACAATAAAAAACATATACGCTCAATTGAGCTGGATAATTTTTATCCAATAAGAAGAAATGCACATAAAATACGGTGGAAACCCATTTACCAAATAAATTCCTTGATGTGCAACAAAAAAGCTAATGTGACTCAACAAATGATGTGACTTTGTAACTGGACAAACCAGTGGATTGATCTGCGTTTTTGTCTGCACACTTATAGGTGCATGAAATGTATTATTTTATTATGAAAAAAGACCCACGGTGGCTTCTCCTGTTGCAGCAACTTTCATTTTTCTTAGTGATATTTGGTGCCGGTTTATCAGGAAGTTACACTTTTATCCTCTTCAACTCACTGGATGGAAATTGTGCTTTATTCACAAATGTTTTATGCAATTTTACCAATTTTGTGCATAGGTTAAATGGCCAACTTTGGATTAAATATAGCTATTGTGGCTGTTGATGGTATTTTCTGATTTGAGTGAAAAAAGAGATATCCAAAATCCACAGAAAACTAAATTAAACAAGCACTTTGAATCTGGCTTCATCAAGTGTTCAGATAGTGGCGTTTCTTTTAGGAAAAACTAGAAGCTAGCTGGAACCAACGTTTTGAGGCTCATCTCAAATTAAATCCTTGCTAAAAGCAAAGTAGCAAATTAAAAGTAAAGTGGGTTGGTTAACATCTCTTCATCTGAAACCCAAGGTGGACAAAGAATAACAGGGAAGCACTTTCTCTGGTTCAACCTTTGCAAAATTCCCATCAGTCAAATTCCCATTGGATTCCCCTTCAATTAGAGCACCACTCACCCAAACAAATCCTACACCCAAGTATGCTATCTTTTACATATACTAACACAGCCATTAGAAGTGGGGAATGAAGATGATTTAGTTTATATTTTTACTATATTTTAGTATGTTTCTATATTTTTAGTTAACTCCAGTTAAAAGTGGGGGGAGGGGTCAGGACTCAAATACCCCCCAAATGAACCCATCGAACCTAAAATACGCTCTAAAAGTCATTGACCTCTTCCTGTGCCACCCAACTGAATGAGGGCTAATGTTTAAGAGGCTCGGTGCAAAACACAAAGTCATCCGAAGCTTTCATATTTGGATGGTGGGGACGAGTTTTGTTATGCATATGTGGGTCTGTGGCCTTTGAAGCTTTGAAAGGTTATCATGTCTTGAGTGTTTGGACTCTTGTTGTTGTAGTTTTACCGTGTACTCGCTCACTTCAGACAATTTAATCTGTGAAAATCATACTACAGAAGTTGTCTCCCCCAGCCGGGCTAGATGTGCTTTAGCTGGTTCTTTCTGCTCACTTATGGTTTGGGTTTTAGATTCTGGCAGCAGTGGTGGTGGCGGCTTGGGCGGGAATGAGAGCCACATGTCGAGCGCTGAACCCTGCCTGCAGTGAGCTGGATTATTTCAGGGAAAACCCTCTGCTTAGAGCGCATTTTTACTCGACTCTGTCACCAAGCAGTCCTGCAGAGATTCACGGGCCTGCTGCTCATTACGGTGTCAGCACATTCGACTGGAGACTTGGCAATTCACGTGTGGTGTATATGATTGAACTTTTGTTACGCCATTATTGGACGAGAGTCATGGAGTCAAATCAGCTGTGTTGGCTGCATTGTTTATTAGTATGTCCAGTGATTTATTAGTAGTGTTTGCAACTCTGGAAATGCACAAAATAAAAAAACAAAGATGTACATTTATATCAAAACATTATTTTTATTCAAATGCTCATTTGAAATAGAAATCTTTTGTAACATTTCTGAATGCCTTTGTCACTTTTGATCGATTTTAATGATTGCTTGTTGAATAAAAGTATTCAATTAAATATTAAAAAGCAGTAATTGCAACTTATTCGGCTTTGGCAATATACTAGAGCACGGAAACAATTAAAAATTAAATAAAAAAACAAGCTGATACAACCTACAAAATAGTGAGGTATTATTCTATTAGCGTTCAAATGTCTGTGAGCTTAATTTCCATTTAAATGCATTTAAAGAGTTCGTCTTTGACTTCTAAACTGCATTCAGCACTCAGTTTTGAGGATCATATCGATTATGAAACCAGACAGAGCATTTCAAACAGTAGACTAAATAGCCCTGAATTCATACATTTATTTGTTAATTTATTGGATATTAGATGCTTTTAGATGATTATAGATGAAAGTGAGCTTGTAAATTGAGATTCCTGAGCGTTTTGGCCAAGTAAGGTTTCTATTAAAGTTCGAGGGAGGAAAAAAAATAACAAAAGCAACAACTGTGATTTGTTGGAATGCTGAATGTAGACATAAAACTGTCAAAACAGTGTGATTTCAGGGAAAGAATAAAACATTTGTTGAAATGTTATGATATTGAGTAGTTTATAGTGTTATAGAGGCATACACATCTGTGAATAGGATGTTTTGTTTGTTATTACATGGATAGACAATGGAACGGTTTCAGTGGAATGTGACGTGAGCAGAGAGGCACGTAACGCGAACACATATTGTTCTCTGTTGTTCCCATCAACACAAAGAAACATATATCCTAACAATAACTCCACATTTAACACAGAGCGTGCTTGTCTCTCTCTGTAAGAATGATCTACACTTAAAAATCAAATTTTCTTGATCTTTTGATAAATCAAAAATGGCATGTTTAGTCGGAGAGAGAGGATCAATAGTCATGAAAAACAAAACTATGACTTTATTGAAGAAAGACAACATAAATAATTGGGATAATTAGGATTGGAGATGATAAATTTGTTATGTGAGCTTAATCTCAGCATTTACCCTGCTTATCCAAAGTAAGTCACGCTCATGAATGTGAATATAATGATATACTGATTTAACAATATATCTGTGAATAACTGTTAGCCAAATATTCTGAGATCTCCAACCAAAAATCTTTCATTTGTTTATGTTTTGAGGCATCTGTCTAAATGGCCTTATGGTTGTAATTAGCACTTTCATTCACTGATCATCTAGATCTTGTCATGTTAGACAGATTTGGTCTTGTGGTTGTAGTTGTAAACCTGACGAGATCACATAAACCTTGTCTAAATATTGATTTTGGGACTCTTTCTGTTGCAGTAGTGAAGCGTCATAAATCAGACCGCCAAAATTCTCATCTTCCATTATTACTGGCAGCTAAACTCCACTTTGTGAAGATGATTGCTCCAGGAATGTTTCCAGGTCCTGGCAATGGACTGGACAAAATGTTAATAGAGACGTCAAAGGAATGTGTGTCAGACTGTTTTGCAAACAAACATTATACAAAGGAAAATATGAAATATCTCTTATGCTATAGCCAAGGCTGCATTTATATGATTAAAAACACTGTAAAATTGTGAAATATTATTACAATTTAAAATAACAGTTTCCTATTTAAATAAATATTAAAAAATTATTTATTCCTGTGATGCAAAGCTGAATTTTCAGCATCATTCCTCCAGTCTTCAGTGTCACATGATTCTTCAGAAATCATTCTAATATGCGGATTTGCTGCTCAAGAAACCTTTCTTATTATCAATGCTGAAAATAGTTAATAATTTTGTGTAAACCATGACACGATTTTTTTTTCCAGGATTAATTGATTCATTCGATAATGATTTGAAATGTGAAATTAATTTGATTTGAAAGTTCAAAAAAGAGCTTCATTCATTTAAAATAGAAATCTGATATCATAAATGTCTTTACTGTCACTTTTGATCAATTTAATATGTAGGCTACCTGCTGAGAAGTATACATTTCTTAGTTAAGTTGTTATGCATTCAGTGGCAATGGAAAGTCTGAGAAATTCTGTAGCTAGTCCATTTTTATCAGTAGCTGAAAGACATTTAATCTAGGTCACAATGCAATAATAATAAATAAAGCATAGGCACTGGTGATCTGCAGAAATCCAGCAGACTGAGATAGTGTGCGGTCCTACTTGACATTCACTCAGTGTCGTAATATTCTAGAGTGAAAAACTCAACTGTTTCTTTATTGACCAACCTTGGGTTTCTTTATTCTGTGGCTATAGGTTGAGCTGCAATGTAAGAGCCTGAATCATTTGCCCACCTTGAAGTTTTTTTTACAAGCGTCATAATAACAAATTTGCATTTCTGAATCTTACTTGAGCATGGAAATACAAAAGTATCTTTTTTTCACCAGTTCTTTTAACACAACATACACAAAGTAACTACATTTACTGTCTGCTTAGTTTTTAACATTTTTAATGACATTAAAGTTGTGTTAGGCTTAATTTGCAGCCCAATTCAGTCACTCTTTGAAAGATCGTTGGGTGTTGATTGAGTGGATTCAAAGATAGCCTCCGGTATGTAACCTGCCACTTATGATACTGTGACAATATAAAGTTTCAAAAGACTGGGGAATTTTTTTGTTTGTTTTTTTGACAGAAAATCACTTCACATTCCACTCACATACTCGTAGCCTGTAACTGGTGTAACTAACAAATCATTTTTAAAGCAATTATATGGGTATGCCTAACTTTGTGTGATTTTGACCAGCTCATCGAAAGACTTGTTGGTCAAGTCTTTGCACTGCTAAACATGCATTTGTCATCAGTATGTCTAGATCCTTCAGTGCTTGTGTGTTCTGCTCAGAAACTTCATGATCCCTAACATGCTCCCCACCCCCAACACACACACACAAGGAACTTGGGGCCCCCTAACCGCATCCTGCAGCTGTCTCCCGAGTGACAGACTAGTTTCAAACTGTTTTAAACGTAGCTATTACCTTTAGCTCAATGAGGCCGTACCAGCCCAAACCAGCACATGCTGTAATAAGGTCTAAATTGTGCAAGTTTAAAAAAGAACACAAAAATCTAAAAGTCTAAAATGGGAATCAATCATATTTTTTTGGGAAGTGTCTAGAAACTAAATATAATGTTTCGTGTGACTCCAGTGGACATTGAGCCATTTTTCTGTTCTTGTGCAAGTGACAAGGAAGTTAAACTCCATTGGTGACCGAAAATGGAGAAAAAACCTTGGGAGAAACCAGACTCAGCCGAGGGCCAGTTCTCCTTATGGTGTGGTTTGATTCCAGGCTCCATCACAAGTCAGATCTTTCAGAATATTTCATCCAGTTCCTTCTGCTTGAAGATTGGGATACATTACATTTCGTGGGGGAGTTACCGAAGATCTGTACCGATGGCTGTCTAAATACAGGTTCAAATGGGGTCTAAAACATTTTGAGCTTGTCAGCTTGTTGAAAATGAATTCAAACGAATTGCTTTTGTAGTGAAGACGATCATGTAGTCGAATGAGGTTGAACTGGCACAAAAGAACCTATGTTTGCTACCCACTGACCTAACATGTGAGCGTTATGGGACGTGTTTTAAAAAAGTGCACTAAAACAATTGATTCAAACTTTGTTATGGTGTGCCAGTCATGGCCTAATGGTTAGAGAGTTGGTTGCGAGTTCGAGTCTCGTACCGGCAGGGATTGTAGGTGGGGGGAGTGAGTGTACAGTGCTCTCTTCCACCTTCAATACCACGACTGAGGTGCCCTTGAGCAAGGCACCGAACCCCCAACTGCTCCCCGGGCCGCTGCAGCATAAATGGCTGCCCACTGCTCTGGGTGTGTGTGTGTTCACTGCTGTGTGTGTGCACATAGGATGGGATAAATGCAGAGCACTAATTCCAAGTATGGGTAACCATACTTGGCCACATGTCACTTCACTCACTCACAAAACAATCAAAATCACCCTTTACTATTTGCATCATTTCCATTCCCTTCCTTTCCTGCTTGCTCGTACGCAGTGTAATGGCTTTATTTAAACTTATTCATGCACTACATTCATCACAAGAGGCTCACAGGAAATGTATTTAAAATATGTTAAGACCAGGTGTAAACGGTAATGCGTCTCAGCTGACCACTTGTGACTGGATCACTGAAAATGCATCTTAATACCATTTGGAAACAGGGCAAGAGAAATTTAAAGTCACAATGAAACTGAAGTAGCGACAGCTTTTTTTTCTGTATTGTGACATACATCCGAGTGTAAACAATTATTGAAAAAAGAAAAGAAAAAACGTAGGACGGGAACTCTGTTGTTGTTGATTAAATTGAGACGTATGCATTATACTAAAAAATGTGACACATACAAAATGATTAGAGAAATTTGGCAAACTCAAAAACAGAAATATATAAATACATAAATATGATTAATTAAAACATGTTATATTTTATTTATTGCCGACTTTAATCTCATCCAGTTAGGAATGTCAGTGATTGTGGATTTATTTATAAAATTACTTTCTAGGTAAAAGAACAGTTGATGGTCCCAGTACTGCATATACTGGCATCCTATCTGATATAAAAGTACATTTCAATCAATAATAAAGAGAGGCAGACCACGGGCTGCTCAGATGTGATCCTCAAAAATGATAGATTTTTGCTGTCCTTCCTTTAATTACATACATTTTTAATATGAAATATGTAAATATTTTAATTAGACAATCACATATGTGATGTCTGTTTCCACGTTTTGCATGCTGCACGTATCCAGAGCACATGATCTTCTGAAGAGCCTACATCCGGACAATAGACACACCCTCATAGTAAAACACTACAGAGATCCCAATCCCGTCCGAAGCAATCACTTAAATTGCAGACTGACCTTGTTGTGAATTATACATTTTCTAAATGTTGTTTCCATAGTTCCGTAGTTCTTATGCCATTGTTTTTCATTTTGAGTGCTGTGGGAATGTCAGGAAAAACCTGCTCGGATCTCAGGTCGGACCTCCACCAAGTGGACCCGTGAAGACCTCTAGGTCCTGCATGACATAAACAGACAACCCCTCTACCAATGTTTGTTTTTTATTATCTAGATAACAATAATTCACACTGTAGTCTCATAATGCTGCAGTTGATCTTAATGACCATTCACTGCTCAAGAACTTTGGTTTAATGAATGTTAATAGCTGCGTTAATTCGGTTCCTAAAGTTTGGGAAAAAAAAAAAAAAAAAAAAAAGGAAAATGCCTGTGTTATCATTTTAGTAAAGTATTTCTATTATGCACTTAAACTTGTAATTATATTAATTAGAAGTTTATTATAATTGTTATTCAGTGATGGAAAAAGTCAACTTTAAGTTTAGCTATTTTTCTAACATTTTAAATGTTGGTATTAGTTGGTTTCATTTTTAAATATAAATAAAAATCAGTGAAATGTTGACATTATCCTAAAGACTTCTTTCTTTTTTTTTTGAATCATTGAATCAGCTAGTGCAGCACACTAGGGTTTGGAACACAACAAATGTATTACACCAAACACACTCATCATAATGTTAGAAAACATATATAATTCAGGCCCTTGGAGTGTTTTTAACCTGCTGACTTGAGCTCATCACCTGTCCCAGTCAAATGACTCGTCAGTGCTTATTGTCTGTCATTTCAGAGGCAGCCCTCAGAGAACCATGACCCCCTCCTACTTATCCAGTGAACCCCCCGCCTCTCTCTCTCTCTCTCTCTCTCTCTCTCTCTCTCTCTCTCTCTCTCTCGCTCTCTGAATAAGTGGGAAACTAGGTCATGGAGCTAGGCTGCCAGTAGTGGCAGTGTTCTGTGTCTCTCTCTCTCTTTTTTTGAAGCTTAAATAGGCCTTTTATGTAACATGGGGGTGGGGGATACATGAGCGTGTAGACGCTATATGGATGTGAATCTCCCAGCAGCTTTGGAAGGGAAATAGTCTGAGGAATTACTATAAACTTCTCTTCCTTTTTAGTTTTTTTTTTTTTTTTTTTTTTTAAAAGTTCCTGGAGAAAAAATAATGGGCTTCTTTTATCAAACGATTCTGTAGCATATCCTTTGAAGTAGATTTTTCATGCTTTGCACACTCAGCAACCATAGCTGCGCATGTGTGAAATAGATTGCTAGGAACCTTAGTATGCAAGTGAGTTTTTTTTTCTTTTGTTTTTTTATAGGTTCTTTTTTTCTTTTTCTTTTTTACACCCATATTTTGATGCACAGAACAATTTTCCAATCTAGCTTGGAACGCATGTACTGTGTTTTGAGAAATGTCATCTCTATTCATGTTGATTTCATGTTGATCTTTATAAACCTTTACGTTTTCAGCAAATGTTTTGATTTAGTAACGCAAAAATGTCATGACTGTTAAAAAGTGAAATAATTTGAATCCTCTTTAGTGTACACATTATTTAAAAAATATTTTTAAACATATTTTCATAGGTAACATTATTTTAAAAACAAACATTTCTTTCAGTTTTCATTTTAAATTGATTTAATAAGTCATTTTTATTAATTATTGTTTATTGTGATTTTAGAACTTTTCAAAGTTACAAAAGTTGCAAAGGCAACATGTCTCTAATTTTACTTTTTTTAATTAATTTTTTTAATAAAGTTTTTGGTCATTTGTCATCTAAAATGAGAAATGTTGCCATATTTTATATTATTTTAGGTTTATTTCAGTTAACCAAATGATTTGAGCATTTTTACTTTTAATTGACAGTAATGTCACTGGATTATCATGAATGTTTCTCATATATATATTAGGGGTGGAACGGTTTAACTTACTCACGGTTCGGTTTGTATCACGGTTTTATAGTCACAGTTTCGGTATGGTTCAGTATGTGCTATGTTTAAGCAAAAACTATACTGTCAAATAAAAATAAAGAAAATAAGAATCTAACTACAAGCAACAGCACAAATAAATACAATAGAGTAAAGATACAAATAAAATAAACAGTGATTTTCAGTTTTTTTTAGGTAGGTCTAACATTAGTTTTTAGGTACAGAAATTGAATAAAGTAATGAAATGAAACAGCATTGCATATTTGACTGTATAAATTAAAGATTAATCTTTATTAAAGTTACAAAAACATTTCAATCAAGAGCAGTGAGCGATTTCTTTGTTGTTGCTGTCTGATTAATATTAAGAAAGTGCTGTCACTTTAAGAGAATGCACTGATCCAGTACGTTCAGCTGGCTATGTCTGCTATAGGATACTTACCAAGACGGGCATTTTGACATAATTTTTGTGTGAATTTGTCCATTTAAACACAATACTTCAGAGAGAGATTAATATTTGCGCGCGTTCTGAGGCGCCGGTTTCTCTTAAATGTTTAAACTGGCAAAGCTTAAATATATATTTAATATATATAGTGTCATGTCATTTTTCAAGCAAAACGACTGCTTTATAATGTCCTGAATTACATTTACAATCATGGTTGTGGAGCAAACGCAATCTCAAGGCGTTCCATACTGTCCAGATGTTTGACCCCCTTGTTTCCTGTGCAGGAAAGCATGTGCACATCTGCATCCTTTTCTTGCGACATCATTATCTGCTGCTGCATTTAGTTTCAGGGCAAGTCCTAAACCTGAGAGAATGGGAGTTAATGAATGTTTTGACATTTTCAAACCTACAAACAAACTCTGGAGTGTTGAAAAGAGGAGCTGAGAGTAACAGATTGCAGAGCCGCCCGGCGTAATGCAGAGCTTTGATCGTCGTCTTGTGTCGGAGTTCTTTGAACTAAGTGCTTGGGGTCAAGCATGTGGGTGTTGGGCGTCTTAATAGGGTTTCCTGTGAAATGGACCCTCATGAGAGGTGAACAAGGGCAAGGAAACCCCAGACGCCCCTCCGTTGGGTCAGGTCTTAGAGTGACAACACAGACATGATCTTCAGTGCCTTTGGTTTTGTGTGTTTGAGGGTTATAGTGTTAGACAAAACAAAAACACAGAGTGTATGTCTGGGCTTGTCCACCTTTGAGACACACATTCTCTTTCCTTTCTAAGTTTGACTGACTGCCTCACTTTATTTTCACTTATTTGTGTTCAGCTCTATCCCGAAAACCGTTATTCTGATCATTCAGAAGAGATGCTTGATCTTATGATGGAATATTCTGGGTTCAGTACGAGTGAAGCTCACTTAGCAGCATTTGTAGCGTATTTCCACTTACTCCTTTTCTCTCTCTCTAGGAGTTGCACTGTGGCACTTACTATAGGAGTGATTGGGGCTAATCCATAAATGTTAAAATACTCACTGTTTCTGCTTTCTAAATTATCCAAGAATTGGTCATGATTATGTTCGTTGTAACGGCCTCAAATTGCAACCTTGATTTTTTTTTTTTTTTTTTTTTAATTTTTAAGAAACCAAAGGATGATTTGAAATATTTTTTTTGTGGTAATCTACATTATGCTGCCAAAAATACTGTTGATTTAAGCTTAATTTATTGAAACTGGCATATATTAATTATGTGTATTTTAAAATATGGATGTACTCATTTGCATTTAATTCATGTATTTCTGCTTTTCATGGACTGCCCTGTATATGCTATTGTTCAAATGTTCGGGCTCAAAGATATTATTTTAAATAAATTGATACTTTTATTTAGCAAGGAGCAAAGCTTTTTACATTGTTACCAAAAAATTCTATCTTTTAAATGGTGCTGTTCGATGTCAATCACGTTTCCACAAATATTAGCATCAAACGTTCAACATGGTTGATAATAAGAAATGTTTCTTGAGCAGCAATTCAGCATATGTGACCCTGGACCACAAAACCAGTCTTAAGTCGCTGGGGTATATTTGTAGCAATAGCCAAAAATACATTGTATGGGTAGAAATTATTTATTTTTATTTTATGCCATAAATCATTAGGAAATAAATAAAGATCATGTTCCATGAAAATATTTTGTAAATTTGTACTGTAAATATATTAAAACTGAATTTTTGATTAGTAATATGCATTGCTAAGAACTTCATTTGGACAAATTTAAAGGCGATTTTCTCAATATTTTGATGTTTTTGCACCCTCAGATTCCAGATTTTCAAATAGTTGTATCTCGGCCAAATATCCTTGTCCTATCCTAACAAACCATACATCAATGGAAAGCTTATTTATTCAGCTTTCAGATGATGCATAAATCTCAATTTCGAAAAATTTACCCTTATGACTGGTTTTGTGCTCCAGGGTCACATATTAGAATGATTTATGAAAGATCATGTGATACTGAAGACTGGAGTAATGATGCTGAAAAACCAGCTCAACTGGTCATATCTATAATGTCTTGCTCCCAGATTATAACCGCTTTTGATATGTCAGTTTCATCTGACCCAACCTTACATATGAGCTTCTGTTGAATTAATTAACCATAAAGTCAGTGCAGTACTTTGAAGTGTGTTGCGCATAGTAACTTTATATAGTCAGTCACTGAGTGTCACAGCATTGCAGTGGTGTGCTGGTGATCCTGTAAACATATGGATTTAGCACACACATTCCCTTATTGATGCATTTTCACTGCTTTCTCCTTCAATCCAATTCCTTAGTGATTCATTACTGACTCCAGAAAATAAGGCCAATGAATAAAATGGCCTCCGTTTCCTTTTTTCTGCATCTCTTTGAAGTGTTAATGAAGCAGCGGCTGCGTCATTAAGTCGAGATGGCTATCTGAACCGGCGTACATCGCCTCGTCTTATGCGCCAAAGCACGATAGCACAGTCCTAATGTTAGACGAGAGACACTGCCTCTTTCTCTCCCGCTTCTTGCGGTGCCTAAATTATTTATCTGGTTTGGGGAAGCCCAACTCACTGAACAGGAAGAGAGTATTTTTAGCCTGAAGTCTGGGGTGTGGAGGTCTGAGAAAGCAAGTCTTCCTCCCGGGACACTCTCGCGTCCTTATTCTCTCTTCATTCTTCTCTCTCGTGTCCTTTCCTTTCTCACTTTCTTGCGTGAGAAAGATCTGAGTAAGGATGAGAGACTGTGTTACTGGGTTACCCAGTTCTGTCAGTGAGCTCCTGCCTTGAGAACTTCTAAAATGGTGTGTCATGAAGAGATAAGTACTTTTGTAGGACAGTTTGTTTACCATTGGACTGTCATTCTCTTACTGCTAACATGACCTCATCTCATGCTCACATTTTTACACAAAGGCATGAGGCCTGTACACAACCTCACACTGACAATTTTTCATAAACTCCTGCTTGGCTAAACAATTTTTGTATTTCCTCTTAAAGCTATGATAAAATTGACTTAAAGGGATAGTTCACCCAAAAATGAGAAATCTGTCACTTACTCACCCTCAAGTTGTTCCAAACCTGTATGAATTTTTTTCTTCTGTTGAACACAAAAGAAGATATTTTGAAGAATGTTGGTAACCAAACAGTTGGCGGTAGCCATTGGCTTCCCATACTATGGAAGTTAGTGAACTGTTTGGACCGTTAAGGCCCCG
The DNA here is from genome assembly GCA_018155175.1 of Sinocyclocheilus anophthalmus. NCBI lineage: Eukaryota > Metazoa > Chordata > Actinopteri > Cypriniformes > Cyprinidae > Sinocyclocheilus > Sinocyclocheilus anophthalmus. The sequence goes on along the minus strand of JADLZN010001756.1, from coordinate 223,560 downwards.
ATATACTTCAAGCGAAATCGAAGAACAAACTGATGTGACGTCATTTCGAACAAATCCAGCCAAAACGAAGTTCATTTTGTGTTCTTTTTGGCAGTTCGAGACGGCTTGCCAAAGCGAACTTTCTGGAAAAGTTCATCCGGCTGCAAAACACCTTCGTACTACCATTGGTCCATGATGATTATGTCATAGGAGGCGTGCGCTGAGGCTCCGCCTTCTTTCACGCGGCACTCTTCTCTGGGTTCATTTCGTCTGTCGAGTCCTTGGAGGTGAGATGTCCGTACAGTGGAGAGTCGCTTTATAGTAGCAAATTAAGTTGTGCTTCTGATTAGATGAGACACTAACAGTTTTGCATGTTTAATACTGCTGCTTGCTTTTAAGCAATATATTAAATAAAGTGCCATGTAAATACACGTGACGGGACTTCACAGGAGTGCTAATTTGCAGAGCTCCCATGTTGTACATACCCATGTTGCTATGAACATGATTTTTTTATTTAAAAAATGCTTGCTGTTCTCTCTATTTTTGTTGTGTTTATTTTGTTACTGAGAGGAAAGCGTGCAGCTCATATTTACATATACATATGAAAACCCAGCTAAAGTCATTTTTTTTGTGATTTACTGTTTTCTACATAAAATCATTCCTCATAAAGATGTAGAACATTCTGTGAAAATATAACCTTTATATCTTTAATATTGACTGAGTAAGGCCATGTCAAAGATTGAAATCATAGTGAAATTAATGGTTGAAATAAAACTTTGATCTTGTTATCTCATAATTGGATTTTGAGACTTTAGCCTGGATTTCACAGACAGGGTCACATATAAATATTGCTTTCATCAGAATGGGTGGTGTCGGAATGTTCGATAACAGTATACCGCTGCTCACGTATTTCGAACTTCATTTTACCCCTAAACGAAGAACGAAAAAAAACTTAGTTTTGAGTATATCGGGGCCTTTAGTTGGATGTAGTGCTTGATGAAAAATGTTTGTTGACTAATACCTGTGACTAAATCAACATGCAGTATCGTTGACAAAAAAAGAGCTAAAAGTAAGTTAAATGTGTCATATACGTTGTTAAAAATAACATTATTTGGTGTAATGGAATGTGTTTATGTGGTTTCAGGTTAAAAAACACATTATTTTCCACATACTGTACATTATTGTTTCTCCTCTATGCCCCGCCTTTCTGAAACGCGTCGATTTTTACAAAGCTCATCGTCTCTGAAAGCGATGTGCGATCCAGTGCATTGTGATTGGCTGAATACCTCAAGCGTGTGATTGAAATGTTACGCCCCTTACCATACTGGGATGCCGTGTCCCGGCCGGAGCGACGAGACAAAAACAATAAAACCCATTATAAACGAGGCATTTGTTGCATTCAGTGGGGACATAATTACTGATTATAATGACTTATACTGTCTTTTTACGCGTTGCGTTGCATCGCAACATAAAATCATGTCTGCATTTGTGATCGGAGAAATGACAAACAACAAGCTACAAGTAGCTACCTACCGGATAGGAACTTCCTCCATAAAATGCGCTGCACACATCTGAATATTTGGGTTGAACTGTTCTGGAACAGTGTTGTAAATACAACTTAACCACAACTTAACCACTGATTTCTAGTCGTGTTCTCTTTTGGAAGGCCAAACAAGGTATTTTCGCTTTCGCAATGAAACACACGGCGTCTTCACAACATGGCGGCGGCGGCAACAATACTTTACAGCAAGAATAAAGTTATGCCTTCTTTCTTAGCGTAAACATTTTGGCGGTGTTATGCAAATCTTCCCACACAGTGACGTATACATGTGGGGGCGTGTTTAACCGAGGCGTTTTAGGGGGGCGTGGACGAGTCTTAACTTTTATAAAGAGTATCTCTTTGGGTTTGAGACTTTAGTCTTTGCAACTTTAGGGATCTTATCTATTCACGAACAGCTTGTAACACTCCAAAGAGAAAGGAAAACTTGAAATCGCATCATATGACCCCTTTAAAAAAATAAAAATTATACCAAAATTAAATATTTTATTGAAAAAAGGAGACAAAATAGACTGTTGTTCACGCCTCTGCTACACAAGCTTTCATGTGTGCGGTTGTTAGATATCAAGAGTTCAAATTGGAATTACTATTAGGAATTTTACTGTTAAAATATTTTTTGTTCGTTTTGCCAGTTTTCATAATGACTAAGACTAAATTAAAAATGGCTGACAAAATTAACACTAGTTGGATGGAAAAGAGAACATAAGAGTCTTCATTTTCTCCCGAAATCAGAGCCACTCTGAATCATACCAACTTGTGGAAAATGGGCATCCAATGTCCCCTTTAAAATAACCTTTTTTTTTTCTTTTCTTTTCTTTTTGTGAAGTGTGAAGAACATTTTACAACCCAGGCTCATTGGATATACATGACTTTGGCTACATTTCCGCAAAACCTGAAATGCATTTCTTCAGGCAGTACATTTCGCTGCTCTTTTCAGGTGCCATGTCGACAAGAGGTGCTAAAAGCGATATTGTTTTTTTTTTTTCTCTACTGGAGATGTGCATTTAGCAGCCCAGTGACACATTTTTGTGAAATAATATTGCGGTACTTGCAACATGTCTCACTATGTTTTCAAAGTAAATATCCAATGACTGGCGCTAAATAAAGAAAAATTTTCAGTTTTCTCCAAACTGTTAGACATGACTATGGCAATATTTTATTATGTTGGTTAATACCTGTCGGCAGTCTGAAAATGAAATGTCTGGTGAGTGGTGCTAAAATCGAATTTGAAATTAATGTACCACCTCCTAAACTTAACCAATAGTGTTAACAAAGACACATGAGAGATAAAAACATTCGCTAAAGCAACCACAATGTCCTACCTTCCTTCTGTGAGGCTTTGAGCTCTTTTCTGGATGGTTGTGACTCCCCAAACTTGTACCTAGAGCTAGTTATGTGATACAAACGTCAAAATGTATTCATTTGCAAATCATGCACAAGTGTTTTGAGGTAATAGCATAGTATTGTGCAAGGAATCATGCAAAAATTGGTCTTTATTAATTGATAATCTGCCCTGTATTTATAATGTGTGTTAAATGGTTGGTGTTTTACTCTTTTTAGTGTTCATTTCAGCTTGAAAGTGTCTTCTGAAGCCTTACAACATACTGTATTTGTGTGAAGAGAGCCCAAAATATTCCCCTCTTCCATATTGAATTGAACATGAGCATGAATGACATTTCTTAGTTTTGGTGTCATGGGGAAATTATCAGTGAATGAACTGAATTTTTGCTAGTTCCTCCAACAAAGTAATCAAAAGTACAAAGAAGTGTTTACATTCTTAAAATCATTCCACAGAAAACAACATGAGGGTGAATAAATAGCGACAGATGTTTTTAAAAAAATTTTTTTTAGGTGACCTGTTCCTTCTAAAAGGCCCCATAAGTCCTGCAGCCTATTCTTGTTCAGACAACAAAAACTTGTTTTGCCGCGGTCATGTCGTTGTGTGCATAGCCCCCCCCCCCCCCCCCCCCCTCGAAGGCTATTTCATTAGATCCTTTTAGTCATTCTAAATGATGTTGACGTTATGCATGAGCACTGACTGATTTTGTAGAACAGAAATCGTGTAACAGCTGTAACTTTGTACCACTCAAAAGTGAAAAGAATAAGGGTACACTGGCTTACCAAAAACAAGCAGACCTGTTTTTGCTCAAAATGTTTAGTTTTCCAGTTGGCGCTAGTTCTGCCACTAGCTCTGTTTCACAATATGCTCTTTACTCTTTAAACCTTAAATTTAAAGGACTGTTTTTTTATGATTACGGCTTCACGTCAAAATTAAAGTATACTTTGAGCTTACGGGGGTTTCACTGTTTTCTACTAAGAGGAACACTGACAACAGCGTTTTTGGGCCTTGTAAAATCCCCGGTGATTGTCTCTGTTTAAGCTACAAACCAATTTGTGAAAATTGGTGACGTCAATTGGCATGCATATTACGTTTCAGTTGTAGGAATGCGTGGATGTGTCATAATGCTTAGTGCTTCTTTTCAAAGTGCTTCGCCAGCTACTGGCTCTGGCATGCATAACAGTGTTTTTAGTCATTGTCCACTCTGTAACTTAAACTTTTCAGTTTTTAGTACATTGTTGTCATGTAAATGTACCCTGAGATGGTTGGAGGGGTTTTTGATGGGTCAAAATGTATAGTTCCCTTTCGTGGAACTTCGAACTGCGTCCTCTAGGGGTCGCTATGGGGAACGCCTCGTCGTGACCCGTGTCTTGAAGCATACATTGAAAAAATACCAACTCGTTGGGCGGCGACAGCCATGATGTCACTACCGTCACGACTAGTACAAAATAGGCACTGGTAGCGCACATCATCACTTTCTTCGTATTCACTGACCGTTCTGTTTGAAGCGTGTATTCCAAAAGCAAAGTAAGAGTATTTATTTTCCTACTATGGCGAGCACTAGCGGAGCTTTTAGAAAGTGTGTACATCCGTGTCAGCGGGTTCTGACACCCGATGATTCACACGATCTATGCTTTGTTTGTTTGGGCGAGGAGCATGCACGCAATGTCCTCGAGGGGGCAATATGCGTGCACTGTGAGAGTTTTTCGCTGAAAAAGCTCTGTTCTCGTTTGTCTCTCTTCTCGAGTGGAGAAGGACAACCATCGGTTTCCCGCGGCTCAGGACCCGCCGCTGCTGAGGAACGGAAGGGAATGAGCTCGATATCTCTCTCTATATCATCTGATCCTAGGGGCAGTGCTCAGTTGGCCCAGCCCAATAAGAGGCAGGGAATGGATGTGGAGAGTGTAGAAGCCTGAGGGCTGATGCTTTTCCTAAATCCCCTTGCCCTCGTTGGTAGAGCTGCTAGAGGTAATGGATCGGGCCACGGCGAGGCTCGAATTACCGTGGAAGCGAGCCAGGGAGGTGACGTCGCGAGGTCGCCTTGACGAACGTTATCTCTCTGACCATAGACCTCCAGCTCAAGTGAGCCTTCATTTCCTTCCTGATCTCCACACTGAGATTGAGAAGGAATGGGAGAGGCCGTTTTTCTCACGCGTATACCGGTTTCAGCATACGTGTTATGCGAATATCGAGTCAATGCGCGAAAGTGGCTATGGGAGGATGCCCCCTGTGGAAGAGACGCTAGCCAGCTATCTCTCTCTGGGGGAGCCGTCATCCCTCAAAACTCCCTCCTTGCCACCCGTGCCCCTTCAAGCCACATCTCGCACAAACGGCAAGGCATACGCAGCGGCAGGTCAAGTCCTTCATACCACGAAGGCCCAGGTCTGAGCCCGAACAAACCAGGGGTCCTTGCCCGTCTCGGTCTGAGGATCAGAGACGGGCACAGAGGGCTAGTGTCGCGACTCGCGCCCCGCCTCCACTTGTGGGTTGGGGTAGGAAGTATCGTGGGTCAAGGGGGGGCAGGCGAAGCCCGAGGGGTGAGACCTGGGCAAGGCGCCAGCGCTTTCGTCCGGGTCAGAGTAATACTTAGGTATTCCCTCTCTCCCGCAGGGGGTGCAACATCTACCCTGTCCTCCCCTTTCTCCAATTCCCATTTTATGACCACCATCTCCAGCTGACCGTGGTTAGCTGTAAAACATTTTTCAAGCAGTCTCCTACTGGGCCCATGATGTTTTTGGTGGTTCTATGGCTAGATCATAGTGACCGCATGACTGATGGTCCGGTCAAAAAATCCCCGGACAGAGCCCCGGCAACAAGGCTTGTGGTGGGTGAGTATGATCCATATATCATGAGAGTGTATACTAATGAGAGACTGAGGTGGTCATGTGTAAAATAACCATAGAGCATGTATAAAGTACCTGCAGCAGATGATCCGGTCAGGAGATCCTCGGAGCAGAGTTCCAGCACAGAAGTCATGGGGGTGAGTACGATCCAAATATCATGATATCTGTATATCGAGGACAGACCGAGATGGCTGTGTGTGTGTAACCTTCTACAGTTCCTTGCAGTGTTTCCCGGGACCTGTACATTTCTGTCCCTTGCTAGACCCTCGATGAGTGCCGCTGCTGGGTTCAGAAGCCAGGTGCTCGACTTGCAGTGTTTATTTAACTCGTCGATATATGTCCAGACTGTACGATAAGCCTGGCTTCGGCTTCATACCTCCTGGATCATGCGGCCGAACTCGGGCGTTTGCGGGAGCCTTCGTGAACATCAGGCCCCCGGTGCTACGCTGCAAGGCACCCGGACTGGGCTACAGTGCCTGGTCACCCTGAGGGGCTTCCTGGCCACCGGCGTATTCCTTCTTGCTGAGGCAATGAATGGGAGGTACAGGGGGCATCACCAGGATCCTACTGTGTAAGGCTGTCCTAGGCAGGGCTCCATCACCACTGAGATGTGCGAGCCGGCTTCTTCCGGCTGGCCGATATGGTCGGGTTTTCATGAACTTAAATTCCAGATAATATGGTAAATGTCTGCGTAAAGCAAGGCTTTGCGCATTTCTCTAAATCCACGTGAGTGGTAGATGTGCACGAGAAGCTTTGCGCATTTTTCTAAAAACCACATAGCTGGTAGATGGGCACGTGTTGCTTTGCCCATTTTCTAAAATTCCATTTAGGTGGTAAATGGGCACGGGATTCTTTGCCCATTTCTCTAAAATCCTGTGAAGGTAAGGGTTACGCGTGCTGTCTTCGTTCCCTTTGTTTCAAAGTGGATTAACTCCCCGGTACCCTGGGTTCCACTCAAATCGTGTGTCTTGGTCGACACACCCTGGAGACATCACTCCCCTCACCTCTGAGGAGGGTGCTGGAGCTGCAGTTCCCGACCGGCCATTACGTCCGGGTAACAATAGAACCCTAAGGAAATCCAAAGATTATGGTAAAAGTGCTCTTTGCGCACCTTCTAAAATCCACATGGGTGGTGAGTGGGCACGTTAGGCTTTGCCACCCGTCTAAAATTCCACCTAGGTGGTAAGTGTGCATGCTATGATTTGCACGTCCTAAAATCCCACGAAAGTGGAGGTGCGACTTTTCTTCTTTGCCCACCTCTCTCAAAAAACCGTAGCGGTAGGGGTACGCGTTCCTGACTTTGTTCCCTTTTCGGAGAGTGCTGGACCCCGATTTCCTGGGCTCCTCTCAACCAGTGTGTCTCGATCGACGCACTCAGGAGGCACTGCCCCCCTCGATATCAAGGGGTACTAAGAGGGTGTCGTCTGGCGAGCAGGATCCTCTCCGAGGAGTTGAAACCCTCGCTCCATGGGCTGTCCTCATGGTAATGTTGAGCTCTGCTCCCCTTTCATGGAAGGGTTACCTGGAATGGGAACGGTATTCCTCCGCTGAGGAAAAACGGAGGTGCCTCTTTCATGAGAGGCTTGAGCTCGCTGTCTTTCCAGAAAGACCTCGAACCAGCTGCATCAGTAGGTTTGGGCTTTCCTACCGCCTCCCTGATGCGCTGGCGAGGTGGCTAGCCGGCAGTATGCTACCCCTCTGATTTTTATTCATGCTGCTAGAATGAGCTACGGGCCAGCCGGGAAAGCCCCGCCTTGGTAAGGGTCGAGCCCCCTGTGCGTCTGAGGACCAGGCGTGTGTTCCCATGCTGGAATTGTTACTAGCTGGTTCCGCTAGTTGGAACGTGTTGCGGGTCGAGTCCCCTTCTCGGTGAGAACTGGGCGTGTTGCTCCCCCAGCTGATAACTGCTAGCTGTTCCATCATTGGAACGTGCTGTAGGTCGAGCTCCCGCTGAATGGATGTCTGCTCCCTCAGCTACAGGTTCGTGGCTAGCCACGCCAGCGTGATAGCCGTAGGTGAGACTGATGACTACTCAGATTTCCATCTATAGGCTGCCCTCCAGAAGTGCCACGAGAACCCCCTAGAACGGTTGTATCCATCTACATATGGACATTCTAAAATCCACATGATGGTAAGTGGGCACGGTATCTTTGCCCACTTTTCTAAAATTCCACGAAAGTGGTAAGTGCGCACGTTCTACTTTCCCACTCTCAAAATCCTATATAGTAAAATTACTGCAGCCGCACTTCTCTTGTTTCTGAGTGGTCTAAAACCCCGGTTCTGCCTGGGACCCACTCCTCATGGTATCCTCGAATACCTGCTCTGACAGGGTGTTCCACTAGAGGCCTGTTGACACAGGTCCTTCTGCAAAATGAGGTAGCCCTGAGTGACAGGCCAAGACTAGTAATTGATCCAATAAGTAGGCTCTTGGTCGTATTCCCTGGAAGGAATCCTTCATGATTCTAGGCCCTGGTGCCACCTCCGAGGAGGCTTCTTTTGGCATAGCTGGTACGGTGGCCCCTGCCGTCCCGCAGTTCTGGGCACCGAGCCAGCCGCCGTCATTACACCAGAGGTTAATCTCGAGAGACTGATTCCCGTGGTAGACTATTGGTAGCCTGGGTTCTACTACCAATCTTGTCCCAGTGGGACCTGCACACTGTGAGGCTCTAGTAATGTCCCTTGGCAGCCTAGGCTTCTGGCCGTAGGGAGTAATGTCACTGACAGCCGTCTAAGTCCAGGACAGGGGCAACTCCCATAGCGATATGGTGTAGTTGGTACTTAGTGGCTCGCCATGGTTCTGGCTTGCACTCCCCTTAGCATGGTGGCGTGGGTATATCGTTCCCCATAGTGACTCCTAGAGGACGCAGTTTGAAGTTCCTATGAAAGGGAACGTCTCGGGTTACTTTTGTAACCATGGTTCCCTGAGGGGAATGAGACACTGCATCCTCTAGGATTCTTGCCATGCTGCGGACGCAAGCTTCAGACAAAGAAGTGAATAATGTGTGCTCCCGGCGCCTATTTATAATATAGTCGCACCAGTAGTGGCGTCATGGCTGTCGCCGGCCAAACAAGTTGATGTTTTTTCAATGTAGGCTTCAGACACGGGTCACGACGAGGCATTCCCCATAGCGACTCCTAGAGGACCCGCAGTGTCTCGTTCCCCTTAGGGAACCATGGTTACATAAGTAACCCGAGACGTTTTCCAGTTGTCACTAATTTTGCCACTAGCTAGCACTGATTTACAATTTGTTCTTTTAAACCCTTATTTTTATTTTATTATTATTTTTTATTTATCTTTAAACTTTACGTTTTTTTATGCGAGTAGTATTTGCCTGTATTAAAGTCGCTGACATAATGCATTGCTGTGTGTATGCTAAAGCTCAAAGTATACTTTTTTTACGAGTACGCGCATAGCTAGATTTTTCTGTGTACTTTTTGCATTAATTAGTTCCCAATCCGAAAAAAAAAATGGAACTGAGAAATGGGACAACAACAAAAAACTTCTTGAGATGCAGCAAAAAGGCATTCGTGTTTGTGTGTCAAAACTGAAGTATACTTGAGACGTATGATGGTTGGAGTGGTTTTAAGTGTTTTAGCGTGCTGATTGGATGTTTGAGGGTTATTAGAGTGTTGCTATTAGGGTGGTTAATTGCAGGCCCAAGTCAAAGTTGTCTACAGTGAAGTTAATGTGATTTATGGACTGATGTTGCAGAGTTTGCTCCTTCTAATATCAATTTTTGCCTGGTTTTTGTCTGCCTAAGTTTGATTGTTTAGAAAATTAATAGCACATCTCTCCTCAACGTTTAGTACTATAAAGGGATCTTCCAGCGCTTGCCTTAGCAAACATTGTGAAGTATGATTAATATAATAAATCACGGCCTAAGAGTGAACCAGAGTAATGTAGCACAATACATTAGCATACAATTTAACTCCTCCTTTTCTTATCTATCTGTAATACCCACTCCCAACATATCCTTTCCCCCAATTAGCATAAAAACAGAGGTTAAGTGATTAAAGAAGAGCATGGCTGTGCAAACAAATGTGCAAAGCGGTGTGAGAACAGCACTGCTGTGTCCTGCATATATACAGCAGCAAAGCGGGGCAGCACGCAGCCGGCCCTTTATTTGATGTAATATTCTTTGACATATTGAGACTAATTTTTTGCCTACAGACCTAAACAGCTGTGGCCTAATTCTGTTTTATCCCCCCCCCCTTCACTCCACATTTTGCCTTGTAAGACTGAGTTATTCCTGGCATATGAGGTTTGACAGTGTGCTGCGTTGTCATACGCTATGACCACCCAGTGGACAGGACAGTAGCCTTGGGATTAATATATGGAAGGGGGTCAGGCCGGGCCCAGAGGCTGGGCTCTGATGACTGTGATGGGAAGGGGGTTGTGGTGATCCAACTGTGTTTACATATCCCCTCTCTCCCGTGCCGCCCGGCGTGCTAATCACCCTGCCAAGTTAAATGAGCATTCGCTCATGAAATCTGTGTGTGTATTCATATTTCTCTGGGGAACAAATAATGGGGTCAGTGCCAGGGTCAAAATGCAAACATGTTATGCGCAACTAATGACTGTTGTAGCAGTTTTATGAGTCATGTTTATAGTTGTTGACGTTTGTCTTCCAATTCAGCGCTCGTTATACGTGTTTGTTTTTTCATTTCCACAGAGCGCACGCAATAAAATGCTAAATATACAGAGGCCTATGGTAGTGCACTATCACTATTTCACATGTTAAAGACTTTGCTCACAACCAGCATAATATTATAGCATTATTAACTTACAGCTTTCCTATCTATGCTAGATTACATATTGGCTGAGTGTTCATGTTCATACATCAGCTCTGTTTTAATAAAAAGATGTCAAGTGTTTGCTGTCATTGCTTTTCGGGCATTCGACAAAACAAAAAAGGTATCATTTGTGTCCCTTGTGCATATGTGAAATCATTTTTTTGTAATGAATAATATATTTTTTTACTATTTGATAATATACTATAGTTTTTCTAAATACATTCAGTAACTACATAAATTTAGTAACTTTATTATTTTTTTTTTTATGTCTTTTTCTTTTGCAAGTTTTTTTTTTTTTTTATATTCGGAATCCCTGTTTTTTTAGTCAAGTTCTCCTGCTATAGTATCAAATATCGTATTTTTGATAAACAAATATGTGGAATTAAAACTACCATTTTGTCTTTATTTCTGTATACACTACTATTAAATTGAGTTTTAAGTCAGTAAGATTTTAAAAGTTTTTAAGAGTAACATAGAGTAATAATCAAGTACAAAAAAATGTTTACAAAATTTTTACCGTTTTAATACATCCTTTCATAAGTGTTCATTTCTTAAAAAAAACAACAACTTACTGACACAACCTTTGAATATTTGTTTGTTTCATGTTTTTAAAAAGACAAAGTAATTTTCATTTTTGTGCATCAACCTGCTACCAATCAGATTTTTTTTTTTCCTTTTTAATTAGTGACATCCCAAAATAAAACTTTTTTGGAAGTGAAATTTATTTTGTTATTGTTTTTAGTGGACAATCATTTTGTATGGTAAACAAAACTGATAATTGAAAAGTGAATATTTGTTGTTTCACAACCTTGACACAAGGCTTGTAAGATTAAACTTTCAATGCTGTTACCTTTCTAAAGCTATTGTTATCTCGCCCCTACGTAATTTAATAATAAATATATTTTAATTTAGCATAGAATTTACTTAAAACTACTCTTTAACCGCCAGTTTCAGAGAGTGACCCTGTTGATGCTCCCTAATTGATATGCTTAACATTTATTCAGACAGCGGTCTCCTCTTTTCTCGGATGATCATGCATACCTGTTCAGAACAAATACCTGTGTGGAAGAGTGCATACCACCGCTATCACATTCGACAGGCTACGACACATCTGGTGAAACGCGCCGAGGACAGCTGAGCACGTCATCAGCATACAGATCGAGCAGACGCTGCATGTGTAGAGCCACCTGAAAGATACGTGTGATGATACCCTCATGAACAACAAAATGAAAATGCTAAACTAGCGTGAAAATGGATCCTTTATTTATAGGACTGTGTTTCAGTTGGATTCATGGTACATTTCTCATCTGTGTAACTTTGTTGCACATGTCACAAATGTAATGAAAAAACAAATAGAGCATAAAATAGAGTTGCATATGCTATAGGTATTTGTCCTTTTAAAGAATTGTGTCATAATGCTTATGTCACAAGCATCACTATTATTCTTGGTCAGTGTTATACTACTACACACATAAATGATAGCTTAAATCGTGCTGCTTCTTGAGGAGAGCTGTATTATTACTTTTCTAACCGACTAACTAACAATTGTCATCTGATGTATGATAAAACAGGAGAAAATATGTCCTATCTAAGATTTCTGACTCTGAGGCCCCCCATACTCCACAACAATATTGGCCTAGTTTCTTATTTTAATCTATGGCCACTCCAATATTTGTGTAAATTAGTAATTTTATTCAAATGGGAATTAAAAATATGGAATTTACGTAATTCAGAATTTAATGTGAATATTACCACAAGTGGGTTTTTGTCATAATGATATATTATTATTATTTTTTTTAATTATGTATATATATTATTACTATATATTATTTTTTTAATACAATTATTATTTAAAATGACTATAGTTGCAAATATTTCAAATGTATTACAATAACATTCTATTTTTTTTCTTTAAAAAAAAAAAAAAAATTAATGAAAATCATATGAAAATAATTACATTTTGAGATTCCTGAAGTTTTAGGAGTTTAATGTTCTTCAGGGTTCCTTCTCTTTTTAACCAATGCATTTATAACTCTTCCAGTTGTTTGTGATTAATTGTTTAAGGATTTTAAGCAATTATTTAATCACTACTCCTATTAAAATATTTTAGCACTTGCCATAACTAGTAAAATAAAATATTCTTTAGAAAATGCCCATGATGTTTTACGCTTCTGTTATTTTACATGACTTCTCAAGGTCTATTAAAAAACACTTTTAATATTAGGTAGCCTCATATATTCAGGACCCTTCAAAGGATCTTCAGATAAAACAAATAGTCGTTATGGGATGAATTCAAATAATAATATTAAAAAATTTAATTTTTAGTTGTTTTTAGCTTATTTTGTATTAACTTCATCTAATCATTTGAAGTCTTCTTGAGGCCCCCTGGTTGAGAACCACTGGCTTAGACTGTGATATTCAGGTCCCTCCTTCAATAAACACACTTGCAACCATTTAGCTATGTGTGTGTTAAAACCAATAAAAACACCTTAGCAACCGAGTAACAATGACCTGGCAATCACCCTACTTGCCCTGCTTTTTGTTGAACAGGTATTACCTCACAGGGAAAAACTCACAAAAGGCATAAGAGATGCAGAATGGATTTGTGTCATCTGTAGTGGATTGGAACGAATACGAGCTGAAGAACAGCTATAAATTCAGGATGTTACACCACAGCAGGTGTGCCTCTCGACCTACAGTGACACACACACTCCTCGGTCCAAACCGACAGGATGTCTACCTGGAAAAGATCCATTCAAGCTGCATGATTAGCTATAGTTTCATGTTCTAGTCATTGAGAATGAAGGTTGGCCCGCATTCCTCACAGTCTACGTGTTACTGTGAGGAATGAGAGATTAAGCATGCCAGACTTACAGCGAGTGCGTCAGCACGACTTCCATTCAACGCCCCAGTGACTATCACTCAACACCAAACTCTTCACAATCCCTCAAATACAAATCCTGATCTGCCTCATTTTTCATCTCTAGAGGCAAGACTGCGGTGGGATTGAGCCAAAGTTTATTTTCTTAACTAAGTGCAAGAATGTTGTAGACACATGAAACCTATTTTTTTTTTTTTGTTAAAGGGATCATTTACTCAAAATTTAAAACTCTGTCATCAGATAATCACCCTAATGTCATTTCACATCTGTCAGATTTCCGTTCTTCTTCAAATGTTCACGCAGCTCCTTCCTGTACAGTGAAAGTGAATGGAGACCAAATCACACACAATCACATTAACAGCTGTAAGTTATAGAAATTTGTAAGTGATAGTGAACTCAATCTCGCATTGCTTCAAAATACAGTGTGCATGGCTTTAACAAAGCAAAGAAGAACCTGGATGGAAGGAGACACTTGTCAGGGGCCCTAAAGTGAAAAAAGTAGTGATGAAGAGGTGAAAAGAATGAAAAATTATGATGAAAAAGTTCAAGGTAAGATATATGTTATAGTAAAACATTTAATATATGACAACTGTTTTATGATGTAAATGTTAAATCACCAGCTGTGATTAAAAACTACTCTACTTTTTTTGTTAGATGTTGCTATTTTGGATTTTTTTTTTTATTGTAATTTTACGTGATTCATGTAATTCACAATTGAATGTAAGAAGACAAGATAACAAACAGTGTTCGGCATATAAGATTAAAACTGAATGTGTTTTAAAATTAAAAATAATATTTGCAAATATTTCAAATGCATTACAATAAATTATAGCTCTTTTAATATTTTTTCTTTATTCCTTTAAATCCCTCAATCAATTTGTAATCCTGGGTTATTATAGTTAACTAACGCTAGGTTTACAGGACAAATATTTTACTAAAAATGGAAACGCTTTCCCCTTGCGTTTTTGAAAAGTTTTGCATAGAGATGACAATATTGTCAATCATTTATGATCCCCATTCACATGGATCCACGAAAACATCTAAAAATACTGTATTATTTGCCAGGCCAGTAGATGGCGATATCACTCTGTAAAGCAACACTATGCACCTGCGCACATGCGCATTCTTCAAGTATGCATTTGCGCATATCTATAGACTGAAAACGTAATGCTCACAATTTCACCGTTTTCACAAATTTGAATTTTTGTAGTTTACGTGGAGACGCGAACATTTTTTAAATTTAGAATTACATTTTCAAGGCCCCAAAACTTTGTTGTTGTGTAAATGAACGGCCAAAATGTATGAAGTGTTCTTAGTTTCCAAGGCAAAATTTCTCAATTTCATTTAGTTTAACTTGAGGTACTTAAATATCTAAAACTAAACCTAAAATAAAATGATTAAATACTATGTAGATATATTTAGAAACAACAAAAACTTGTGAATGTCAATGTCAAAATGTCAAAAACGTACAACAAAATTAATAAAACTTAAAAATTTAGATGAAAGCAGAAAATATAAAAATATAAAAAAAAATTTTTTTTTTGGAGCTTGACAGCTGGTCCCCATTCACTTTCATTGTATGGAAATGAGCAGCATGAACATCCTGCGAAACATCTCCTTTTTTGTTCCATACAGAAAAGAAAGTCATGTGGATTTGGAGTGACGTGAGGGGTTTTGGGGGTTGAATTTTCCCTGTAGCGTGACCTCCTTTATTCAGTGTTGTTTATAGTGACTGCATCTGATCTGGGATCTGCTGTAAAGTAACACGCCTAACAGACAGCTCGGTGTCCAGCCCAGTTATGATTACAGGACGTCCCAGAACTAATAACAGGCTTGGCCTCCCCTCAGTCCCTGTAGCCAAGGAGCTGTAATGTTAACGTTAGACACGCACACAGTGTCATTATGCTCCACCCTGAGCCTACAGAGGCACCCAGCCTGTCATTTCAGAAGGCAGATCACAGGCAGGGGAGCGGGGGTCTTACACCATGGCCCGTACCACTCCTCTGTCAAACCAATGAAAGCATGGATTAGGGGGAGAGATGAAAAGAAAGCAATCGGCTGGTGTCAAGAAACTATGATGACCTCAAGATAAGAAAAAATAGGAAACTGATGACAAATGACTCACTAGAATCTGATGTGGCTAAAGATAACTCATCAAGAGTGATGCCTCATTCCTGTGGCTAGTTGAGGAGAGGTGGGATTTCATTCTGATTTATGATTTTTGTCTGGCAGATGATAAAAAAAGTCCCATTGGCTTGCATTGAAAGAGGGACCAGTGTTATACAGTATCTATTGATTATAATTGCATGGGGTTGGTAAACAACCATTCAGAACACCCTAACAACTGCATAGCAACCCTCTAAAAACAGTCTGAAGTCCATTGCAGCCACATCGCAGCCATTTTTATTTTCTTCATGAATATAAAAATCGAATCTGCATTTTTCTATACGTCGAATTGAACACAGATGAACAATATAATCACATTCTGACCTGACACAGTAAAATATACTTATTTTTTTTTTTTTCTAATGCTTGAATAACGAGTAATACACTTTCATTCATACGATTTTTTTTTAGATGTTTTTAAACAAAGTCTCTTATGTTCACCAAGGCTGCATTTATTTACAGTAATATGTGTAATATTTCATAATTTAAAGCAACGTTTTTAATATATTTTAATATGTAATTTATTCCTGTGATTTCAAAAGTTGAATTTTCAGCATCGTTACTCCAGTCTACAGAGTCACGTGATCCTTCAGAAACCATTCCAATAAGCTGATTGATTTGCTGCTCAAGAAAAATTTCTTATCAATGTTGAAACGTCCCCGGGCTGCTTTCATATTTCTGAGGCATTTATGTTGAAATATAAATCTTTCACACATTATGTTCCTTACACTTATGCATCCTTGATTAATAAAAGTATTAATTTTCTATAATTAAAATTCTTGACCTCATCTTTTGAACTGTACTGATTTGAATGTAACTTGACGTTTGGTTTTTTAAAACATAATGATGATTTCTTTTAAAATAAGTGTTCAGGGAATGTAATTAAATTGAGGAAAACTTTTCAATGCAATTAAATTTAGCCTTTCAGCAAAAATAACTGGTTGGAGTGGATTCGTTTTAATATTTACGCCTACTAAATACAAGGAAAGTAAAAAGGACTGAGCTGGATTCAGGTCACCCGCTCAGAGACAAGTCATGTTTTAGGTTCAGAGCAAACATTTTTAAAACAAATGAATTAAGTAAATAAAGTTCAGATAACAAATTGAAATAGACAGAAAAAATCAATTCGTAACAAAATGTTCAGCAATTGTGTTGCATTAGATCATTACAATAGTTAAACCGATCGAGCAGCAAAAATCAATTTTCTGAGTGTAATTCCACGAGTGAATACACAGACGCAGAGAAAATTGCAGATCTAGTTTGCTTGGAGTCGCTGATGCTGTGTGTTAAAGATCATAAAGCATGTTCGCAGAGATACAATTACACGCCTGCATCATCAGCATCTCCTCCTCTGCATTAGTGTGTGCGACAATGTGGCCTTTAGTGGGGCGATGTGAGCCTCATCATGAATAAAATAATGTTGGTATTTTAGCTGCGATGAGTGCAGGGAGGGAACTGGAGCAAGAGAATTGCGGCGAGGTTCACGGCTGTTTTTTCCGCCGGCGTGGAGCGTGAAACGCGCTAATGTGATCTGACAGTTCTGGAGCAAGTAGAGGAGGGCTGGACAGAAAAAGGAGGAGAGAAAAAGAGGGGCAATGAGGAGAAAAGAGAGGGGGAGGGAAGACGGCAAGAGTCCAGGAGAGATGGGGGATGATGTGGATGAGTGTTATGTATTGAGGTCATGAATGCAGAAGGCTTGATCTTTTGTGACCTCTGGAGTCCCTCTCTTTTGCTTTAAGTTATTAACCCTTTGTTTATGGAGTGACAAGGTCTTGTGGTGAAAACGAGTGTGTCCAAACATCAGCGTAGTACGATATGCTCTATGCTTTTTTGCGGTATATTCGCTCATTCGTTAAGGGCTCTTTGTTCTTTGTTGAAATGTCAATGGCGGCATCGAACCGTGAAAGAATGGTTCAACATCATCTGACATTTTTAACATCATATGACATAGTGACGGAAACGCTTATCTGACAGAAGAAACCCTCGTCGTCTCCTTAGTTTATTAATTTGTACAACAAAGCAAAAAATGTCAGATTCATTCAATAAGTATTGCACATCATTCAGTTTTCTGCACTGTAAATCTCTGCGATGAATCATTTAAAGAGTTTAGCCAGAAATCAAATGTCATGTTTTCACCCTCATGTCATTTCCAAACCCGTATGACTGACTGACTTCTGTCGACCACTAAATAAGAAGTTTAGAAGAATGTTCATGCTGCTCTTTTTCTTACTATACAAAGTAGATGAGGACCAGGGGCCGTCAAGCTCCAAAAAGACAAAAAATAGTTCCATCATAAATGCAATCCATACGTCTTGTAATATTTAAGTGTTCTGAAGTCATACAGTACGTTTATGCATGTAACACTGAAAATCTCAATGGAAATATTTCTATAAAAAAAAAAGTACTGAAGTTACAGAACTAAAATGCTTCAAAAGAATAAGTATGAAATTAATGTAGTGTTTTTAGACACTTAGATGCATGTTAAATGCAATTAAAAGAGAATGTTTTATAGTTTCAATTTATATTAAACGCAATTAGTTGAATGGATGAGTGATTTTTTTGTACGTCATTGTGTAATTTCATAATTACGTATTATCTTTGAAACATGCTTAAAGTTTACTACAGAATGTACTTACAAGCATTTAACTTAAAAATATGCTAATAACTACACAATATTGTGTGTGTGTGTGTGTGTGTGTGTGTGTGGTGTGTGTGTGTGTGTGTGTGTGTTGTGTGTGTGTTTGTGTGTGTTTTGTTCTTTCTATGGAAACGTTGTTGTCGTATATTTCAAAATTTATTAACTACAAAATGGTAATGAAGTTGAAATTTAGTACATTTAAAATGCATTGATTTTAAACGTAATATTGAATAACACAATAACACTGTTAAAATTATAATCAAGATGTTACATGTACTTTAGTCAACACATTAATTTAAGTTTAAAACACGGCAAAAGAGTAAAACAGTGATTTGAGATGTTTTTATTTGAGTGATTACTATAAAGTGCACATTTTAAGGCCTGGTTTCACAGACAGGGCTTAGATTAAACCAGGATTAGGCCATAGTTCAGTTAAGACATTTAAGTAATTTTTATATACATGCCATTAAAAAACAAACAAAAAAAAACATTACTGGGTGTTTGCATCTTTAAGGACAAAACAAGGGCACTGACTACTGTATTTAATATCAATCAGTACAAGTTTTCTTCAGTTGAAACAGCTCAGAATTACATTTTAGTCTGGGACTAGGCTTAAGTCTTGTCTGTGAAACTGGGGGTAAGTGTAAGTGTGTTAAAGGGGTCATATGATGCTGCTAAAAAGAACATTATTTTGTATTATTTGGTGTAATGAAATGTGTTTAAGGTTAAAAAAAACACATTATTTTTTTACATACTGTACATTATTGTTTCTCTTTTCTCCTCTATGCCCCGCCTTTTTGAAACACTTCGATTTTTACAAAGCTCATCGGTCTGAAAAAGCGAGGTGTGCTGTGATTGGCCAGCTATCCAGTGCATTGTGATTGGCCGAATACCTCAAGCGTGTGACGGAAATGTTACGCCCCTCACCATACTGTTGATGCCATGTCCCGGCCAGAGCGATGAGACAAAAACATTAAAACCCATTACAAACGAGGCATTTTTTGCAACCAGTGGGGACATAATTACTGATTATAATGCTTTATACTGTCTTTTTACATGTTGCGTTGCATTGCATTGGGTGCCGCTGTAAACATAAAACCATGTCTGCATTTTTGATCGGAGAAATTGCAAACAACAAGTGCTACTCTACACTGCCCAAAAAACTCGCGTTTGAATCGTTAGTGGCAAATCCTTTAAATGAAAACGGACTTGCAGACTGTGAGTCAGAACTGCCGGCATTGTAGTCTACTCTACCAGGATCAGGAAACAGTCCTCCATAAAATGTGCTGCACACATCTGGATATTTGGGTTAAACTGTTCTGGAACAGTGTTGTAAATACAACTTAACCACTGATTTGTAGTCGTGTCCTCTTTTGGAAGACCAACAAAAGTAGTTTCGCTTTCACAACAAAAACACAGCGGCCTAGCGGAAGCCCCGACTTAGCGTGAGCTGAGGCCGGGATAGAGAGAGCTGAGGCCAGGCTAGAGTGAGCTGAGGCAGCGGGGTCGAGATCCGACGAATGAGCGGCAAACACATGTGACGACCCCGGGCTTCGTCCACGATGAAAGCCGATCCAGCAATCCACAGCACTAAGTTGAAGTATTTTCCTCATCGACCACACGGATCACTCTAGGCATTATAGCGGGATATCGTCCTCTTTTGGAAGGCCAAACAAAGTAGTTTCGCTTTCACAACGAAGCACACAGCATCTTCAGGACATGTCGTAAAGCGGCAACAATACCTTTTCTTTCTTTCCAGACCCTTCTTTCTTGCGTAACATGGGGTGGCGTTAATGCAAATATTCCACATATGAGGTAGACATGTGGGGGCGTGTTAGGTAGGTGTGGCTGACTCTGAACTTTTTTAAAGAATATCTCTTTGGGTTTGAGGCTTTTGTCTTTGCAACTTTACAGATCTTCTTTTATGCACCAAGAGCTTGTAACATTCCAAAGGGAAAGGAAAAATTGAAATAGCATCATATGACCCCTTTAAGAAACAGTCTGTCTTGTGCACTTTTAAGTGGCCTTTATTACATTATTATTATATTATCTGCATGTAAGTTTTATTTTGGATTTTTGACCGTCCCGGGAACACCATTCACTTCCATTGTATGGAAGAGAGGAGCTTGGACATTTGACCTGATTTCTCTTTTTGTGTTCAATAAAAGAAAAAAGTGATACTGGTTTTGAAAGAGTAAATGCAAATTTTATAAATAATAGTGAATGTCATGTGGCCAAGTATGGTGACCCGTATTTGGAATTAGTGCTCTGCATTTATCCCAACCAAAGTGCACACACACACAGCAGTGACCACACACACACACACCGTGAACACACCCCCAGAGCAGTGGGCAGCCAATTTTTTGCTGCGGCGCCCAGGGAGCAATTGGAGGTTCGGTGCCTTGCTCAAGGGCACCACAGTCGTGTCAAATTGAAGGTGGGTGAGAGTGCTGTATATTCACTCCCCCCACCTACAATCACTGCCAGTACGAGAATTGAACCC
The DNA here is from genome assembly GCA_018155175.1 of Sinocyclocheilus anophthalmus. Classification (NCBI taxonomy): domain Eukaryota; kingdom Metazoa; phylum Chordata; class Actinopteri; order Cypriniformes; family Cyprinidae; genus Sinocyclocheilus; species Sinocyclocheilus anophthalmus. Next base: position 202,859 of record JADLZN010001756.1, on the reverse strand, counting down.
ACAACCTTTGGGTTATGAGTTTGACTTTCTAACCATTAGGCCACGACTTCACCCTTTTATGGGTGAGCTTTTCCTTTAAATTGAACTATATCATCTTAAACTGTATGTTGCTGAATATGCATAATACATGCATACCATAACCACAATAAAATATATTTGAGTTATAGAGTTAGTTGAATTTAACATGCTCTAATATCCAGTGCCAAGTGCAGATTTTCCTGTGGTAATCATGCCAGTATCTGTTTTTCAACACTTAATAGGGTGAAGACGCTTCTTCTTACTACTATTAGTGACAGAAGAGGTTATTAAATATTTGATTTAATTATTCATCAGATTTGTCATAATCACATTTATCATGTTACGTTGAAGTAGTGTTTTACTCTGAGTCAGATGTTGTGTGTTGGTGCGAATCCGAGTAGTTGAGACGCATCCCAAAATCCTGCAGTCTTGGCAGCTTCTCAACACTTCTGCTACCCCGTTCCAAGAAAAAGCAACACCTGCAGACTTGAAACTTCCATTACTATGCATTTATGTAATGAAAAAGTTTTGAATAATTAAACTGTATGGCGTCAACTGCTACACTCAAATAGGGAACCGTTTGCATGTTTAAGGAACCAATGAGACACATTTTATAAACTTTCATGGAATTTAGAGCAAGCAGGCCTGAGAAAGAAAAAAAAACATGCTTATTATTTTGGGATCTATTAATCTGTTTAAAAAAAATGCAATTTATGCATTTAAATGCAATTTATACTTATAATGTCTTGAATGCACATCTTCTATGATCATGTTTTTAATTTCTGTATTACAATTAATTATTTAATGTATTTATCAAATTTTTACATTTTTATATTTTTAGGGGGCATGAAGTAAAAAATGTCAGGTCATTTGACCTGTTCTCATATTAAAGAAAAATGTCTCATTAAAAGAATATAATTCTTGAATAGAAAATCTTAAGTAGTTCGGCATTCTCAAATAATTGAAAAAGAATATATAACAAAACTTTTACGATTAATTTACTATAAACCACAATTACGCAAGTTATATTTGAGAAAAACTTTTGTTCATCCACCAAATGTCATATGGTACAACCAACAATGTCAGGTGGTGCAACCAACATGCAGGAGATAAATATGGAAAACAGGAAATGATAGAAGGATCCTCATGCCGATAGGTCAATGTAAAGAAGTCTCTAAAAATATAAAATAATTTGACCTTTTTATGACAAGTAAAAAATAGTTTAGGCTGCAAAATGTCATGTGGTTCAACTCCCTAAAAAAGTAACAATATTTATGAATGAATAATTTTTTAACTAATTCCATGCCTAATTGCTTACATTTGGTAAAAAAAAAATGTATAATCTATATGATATATATATATATATATTTTTTTTTTTATTTATTTTTTTTATTAAAATTATATTTAAAACCATTTTTTTTAAGAACAAATTTTTTTTTTACTTGATCACTCATAATCACTTCATAAATACAAATCCCTCAGTGTATATATTTGTATAAATATTCCAAGTAGTCTCTTAATCAGTATGGGCTCATGAAGCAGCATGCATAATAATCATTATAAAAGAACGAGCAAAATGCTTAAAACCAGTTTTATCTGGGTTTAATGCATTATAGCATGTCACACTGCAGTATTCGGTCTCAACTGAATGAACAGACTCGCACACTCAGTGCTGTGCAGGTGTTTGTAAGTTTGTTGCGTTTCTGAATGGACCTTTGCTTTAGGAAACTTGACTGAGGTGATTTATTGAAATGCATCCCAGGGCTGTTCCTGTGCTTGGGGTGGAAAGGTTAACCACACACTGCCTCAGTCAACTGCATCTCTGCAAACCATTGTCACACAATTCCCAGAACTATTCTATAGAGCCAGAAGCCACCAATGAGGAAGATTCACAAATTAATGAACTGATACAAATTAGTTCTTTAGAACACTACAATAAGTCATTCACATGCTGGTTTCGGTCATTAAGTTGAGTCTTGTTCTGATGCATCATGCTTTTGGTGAGTCACGGTTTTGGTGAATACATTTAGGTTTCTTTTACAGAGTTCCTTGAGGCAAATCACCTGATTTCCTAACACCTGATTAAACGGTATTAACGGTATTAACGGTAACACTTCCTTCTAAGTCACAAGCCTAACCCATAGCTAGAATTAAACCGTATTGTTCTCTGTATTGAATGTATCTCTCTTCATGTCTCAGTGCAAATAAACATTCATGTACGACTTGCAGCAATGTCTGGCAGTCCTGGGAGTGTCACACATCTCTTTGCAGTGTACTGCTGCCCTCTGCTGGCTCAATTGACCAAGTGCTGGCTTTCTTTTCTTTTGTTTTTTAATTAATATTTACAACAGAAAAACAGATGTTTGGACACAATTTATAATTTTTTGTTGTGTCTCTTCCATTATTTTTGTCCAAATTTGGCTGTTTTAATGCTTTTTTTAATGCTCTTTTGCCCCTTGATCTAGGAAACTGCACAATTTTTGTTATTTGACGATATATAAAATAAGTATAGTACTGTACAGCTGCCTGTGATTTAGATGCACACGAGAAAAGTAATAAGCAAATGTTTTTAAACTTTTTTTTTTTCAAAATGACTGTGGAATCAAGTATGTAAGATGTGTTTGCAAGTGGCTCAGTAAATAGTGATAATGAACTTTGCCTTCAAATTCAGGGAAAACAAGTACATTGGTCTCATTTTTTAATTGAGGAATATATTTCTTCAAGAATATGAGAAGGAGCTGGAAAAGTGCCACCTTTTAAAGAATAATCAGAGCTTCACAACGTTTGAGGACACTACAATATGAAAGCATTTCATATTTCTCTTATAGTTGGAATGTCGACCAACTTTTTTTTTTTTGGCTTGCTTTTTTTTCTAATTTAAAAAAAAGTTATTTTTAATGTTCCTAAAAATATATATTTTTTATTCTGGATGCAACAAAAATAACAACAAATGGAAATTGTAATGGGAATATTTTTCCCCCTCATTTATGCTCCTATTTTAATTTGAAACATACTTTTTCCTTATTTCCTTTGATTCAGATGACCACTGACATGACACACTTACACACCAAACATACTGCTAGAAAGTGTCACGGAATCTTTTTATTTATTTATTTATTGTTTTAAGAAAAAATCTTGACCTTGTGTCTATGAGCACAAGAAACTGAAGTCCTAGATGGTTAATGTAAATTGAGACCCATATGATTACCTGTATGATGTTCTCAAATGAAACGATTTAGTGAAACTTTACCCCATTCTATTTGTGTATTTAACTAATAAAAAGGTGATTTTTAAAATGTTATAAAACCACCTAAAACATCAATTTTATATACAGTACCATATACAATGAAATTAACTTTTTTATTACACTTTTGTTACATTTTAGTGTTATTTATCTGAGTATTTACATACACACAGAAACAAAATACCATTCCTCACCAGCATACTGTAGTGCAGAAAAAATACATACAAAGACATTACAACTTACAAGGTTAAGCAGCCAAAACATCTCCACACTCAGAATTAATAACTCTATAAGAAAATGAATCTGTCCTTTATAATAATGTCATAATGTCCTTTATACTGTGCTTAAATAGGAAAAAACCTTGACAGAAGACTAGCTGTCAGCGTGCCACAACAATGCTGAAGAGGTAGGAATGAACTGATATTAATGTAAATGTACATGAATGTATGTGGATCCACAAGCAATCACCATCCTGATTGCTTATGGGAAGAAGCTGTTCAGCATCCTGCTGGATGTGCAGCAGATACTCCTGCACCTCTTCCCGGATGGCAAAAGAGAGAACATGCCACGCGACGGGTGGAAAGGGTCTTTTATGATGGAGGTGGCTCTGAGAATGCAGCGCTGTTTGTAAACATCCATCAGGGAAGGGAGAGAGGCACCAGTAATTTTCCTGGCTGTCTTCACTATCATATTGAGCTGCTGCTGTTCCTGAACCTTACAACTCCCGAACCATGAAGTGAGGCAGTAGGTCAAGATGCTTTCAGTGGTTCCCCTATAGAAGGTGGTAAGGAGATGGGTAGGGAGACCTGCCTTTCTAAGTCTCCGAAGGGAATGTTACCCCTGTTGGGCTTTTCTGATGACTGCCATGGTGTTCAAAGTCATTACACAAGTAAGCGCCCAGAAATTTGATCAAATTCGATAGCACCATCAGTGGTTAGTGGTAAGAGTAGGTGGTTGCCTCTCCTAAAATCTATCACCATCTCCTTTGTTTTGTCCATGTTTGAGAGGGCAAGATCATGAGTCTGTATACTCTCAGAAAAAAAGGTACAAAAGGTATCACTGGGGTGGTACCTTTTCAAAAGATAAATTTTGTACCTTTTAGGTACTAATATGTACCTTTAGGTACTAATATGTACCTTTAAAGGGTTAGTTCACCCAAAATTACTAGGATGGCGTAGCGGTATCGGCCCGAATAGTTAGCTCATGTAATCCGTCTTCATTAAAATGCCCCCGATACCAAACGCTGATACCACACAGCATGTGATAAGCGCCATTTTCAGACAAAGAAACACCGACAACAGACAGTAGAAAGGAGTTAAGGATGTCTACTAGGAAGTATATGTATGCAATTAATATAACGTTAAACTTTCAGTATTAACGCATGTATAGCTGATGTGCGCAAGCTGATAAGCAATATCTGAGTGGATTGAGCGCGTGGCGGCGCAGATGCGCTAGCTTGTCGAGTGAATATACCTTTCTTACAGACATCACTGGGAAGTTTGTAGTTTGGTCGGATATGTCAAAAACAAGTAATTAAAACAATGCACCGTTTCTTACGGTAGGAAGAGAGAGAGAGAGAGCGAGAGTGATGTCTCTAGTGTGATCTTTATTGATGTTCGCTCACTTAGCACTCATTATTTGGATTAAAACTAAATCGTAAAATAGACCATTTATAGGGGCATTCACTATAAACATCATTTATTTTAAAGTTTAGGCATACATGACTTTCTGGCGAAAGTTAATCTAGCAGCCTGTGTGAAATGTGCTAGGCTGTACTACTGTCCTCTCATTCTGCATCAGTACAAATACTTGCAGGCGTTGCGCGTGTTTTGTTTGCTTGAGTGTTTGTGCATTATATGAGTGGCTTTGTAATATAAATCGCAGCATGTTTCAGATGAAAATAACGCGACTTCTATTTCTGAAAATATCACAGTTTGGAGATTTATAACGAGTGGTTCCCTGCATTATTACAGCAAAGTGCGTGGTTACAGTACTAAGCCGCTGCAATGTAGCAGTTCTAATGCTATTAAATTAAAGATGTTGTAGGCTACCATAGAGAGAGAAAAAATTAACTGTGAAAGTAACAAAAACTTGTAAATACATTTTAATGGGCATAATTAAGTGTAAAAATAACAGAAGGATATACAGCATTGACAAACCAAAAATTATTCAGAGACCAGATATAATTTTTTAATATTTTTTTTACTAGTGGGTGCAGGACACTATAGTTCATTTATGTAAGTGAGGACAGCAAAATAAAGTAAACTGTGACAAATCACCCAAAAATTCTTCATACAGTGGACTACCAGTAAAATTGATACAAATTTTGGGTCCAAATATTATTCAGACCGAGTCTGGGAAAAAAATTGAAGTTGAGGTTTTCATGAAGCTGGATGAGAGCATGCCCAGGAGACTACAGGCTGTCAGTAAGGCTAAGGGTTGCCTGACTAGTATTGATGTTTGTAAATACTGTCCAACACAGCTGTCTAATTTTTGGTTGATTTGTAATCCATTACATACCTTTCTATCAGTTATCTGACATTATCAAGATGAGTTTGTTCTGACACAGTTTAACTCGGAGTTCTTGTTATTTTTTATTACCATTTTCTAAACTATAGTCAATAAACTGTGATAATGTGAGAAATGTTGAAGGTGTCTGAATAAATTTTGGTTTGACTGTATCTATTTGATAAATGAAGTTAACCAACTAACATTATACATGCTCTTTTGTTTTCTGTACCCAATATTTAAAAAATTTCAAATGCAATAAAAATATTGGTATCGTTACTCGGTATCGGCAAGTACCAAAAATAAAAGTATCGTATTGGGCGAGTACTGGAAAAAGTGGTGTCGGTGCATCCCTATTAATTACTCACCCTCGTTTTGTTCCAAACCCGTAAGACCTTCATTCAGCTTCGGAACACATTTAAGATATTTTTGATGAAATCTGAGGGTTTTCTGCCCGCCCATAGACAGCAAGGTAACTACCACGTTCAAAGTCCAGAAAAGTACCAAGATGATCGACAAAGTAGTCCGTGTGACATCAGTGGTTCAACTGTAAAGTTACGAAGCTATGAGAATACATTTTCATTTTTCATTTTTTTTAATGACAGAATTTTCATTTTTGGAACTATCCCTTTCAGGTACCATTATGGACTCTTTTGGTACAAAGGTGTGCCTTTTGAAAAGGTACCACACCAGTGACAGCATTTGTACCTTTATTTCTGAGCGTGTGCACATGATGTAACTGCTCTACCCTGCTGTCCCTTATGCAGCTCAGCATCGTTGTAACTTCTGATACCGCTACTGTTGTATCGTCAGCGTACTTGATAATATGGTTGGTGCTTACTCTTGCAGTACAGTCATGGGGAAGCAGGCAGAACAAAAGGGGGCTCAAGACGCAGCCTTGCAGAGAGCCCGTTTCACTGTGATTGTTCTTGAAACATCACTGGCCACCTTGACTGTCTACCGCTGCTGTGTCAAGAAGTTAAGAAGCCAGTTGCAGGTGCTTGTGTCCACCTCTAGCATCCTCAGCTTCTCCACCAACTGTTGTGGAATGATCATATTAAAAGCCGAACTGAAATCAGTGAAGAGGATCCGGGCATTAGTGTCCTTCCTCTCTAAGTGCGACAGCATGAGATGGAGTGTAGTAGAAATGGCATCCTCCATAGATCAGATGGTTCTATAAGCGAACTGCAGGGGGTCGAGATTAGCAGGAAGAAAGTTCTTAATCTGTTGCATGACCAGCCGCTCAAATCATTTCATTATGATTGGTGTAAGGGCCACAGGGCGAAAGTCATTTAAGCAGACTGGATTCGGCTTCTTCGGAACAGAATGGCACATTTGAGGCAAGTAGGCACTACTGCCTGACTGAGGGAGGTATTGAAAATGTCTGCAAATACACTTTATTTTTACTCCTGCATACATTTTAACCTATATTTTTCATGAGACGAGTTCATGGACATGTTATTTGTCATATTACTATAAGCCATATCCATTCATACAATGCTTTGTGGAATAGATTCTATCCAGCAACCATTCATGTTTTTATTGTATTCGTGTTCTTAGCATCTCATATCTCTCCTCTACAGGGAACAATAGTGTCAGGAGTGACCATCACAATGTGATGAGCTTCAGAGGTCGATCAATAACCAAAGCCTTGGAAAGAGAAAAGGAATGTATTGAAATCTGTTGTGTCCTAAATCCAATCTAGTCTGGAGTGGCCGTGACCCCACATAACTCAAGTCACTCATTCATCATTCACATCACAGCTTATGGAATAATTAGCAGTGTTTTAAAAAGATCAATTTTCTCTTTTGAATCCTGGGTTGGTGCATTTATTCTTTTGTTTCTGTTGAATGTGTGTCAGGGTGGATAGTTTGACTGGTGGTTTAACTGTGTGTGTGTGTGTGTGTGTGGGCCTTGTTGTCATCAAATGTATTTTTTTTTTGGCCACTTGACAGCAATATTCAAGAGAGGACAGGAAATAAGGGCAAGGGGGGAAACAGGATCAGGAAATGACAAGCCAAACTCGAACCTGTCGCGCAGTGTGAGCAGAGTGACTCAACGTATCGGAAAACACTATCTCGCTGTTTAATTTGTTTTTGTTTTGTGTTTTCTCTTAAGTACCTTGAAAAAAAGCATCACAGATTCCACAAAAATATGAAGCAGCACAATATTGTTTCAACACTGATGATAATAATAATAAATGTTTCTTTGCAAGTCAGCATATTAGAATGATTTCTAAAGGATCATGTGACACTGGAGTAATGATGCTGAAAATTCAGCTTTACATCACAGTAATAAATAACATAACATTTTAAAATGTATTCAAATAGAAGACAGTGATTTTAAATAGTAATATTTCATAATTAGATTATTTTGGAGATACATAACTATTGACAAGAACAGGCCAGTATTTTAGCTTTATGAACAACTTCTATCCTACAAATATCTCAAACCTTAAAAAAAATTAATGCTGCTTTATGTTTAGAAAAGTCTCATATGTGACGGTCTAAGGGTTTTATATGTTAAAAATACCCATACCCATCATCAAAACACCCACAACCTGTGCATATTGTTTGGATATTAACATACTGCCCATAATCCTTCTACTGTCCTTGGCTGGTTGTGCTGTATCAAAATAATGGGTTGTTTAGAATTATTTGCAGGTAACGAATAGGAATTGGGTCATAACCCAACAGTGACCCTACCCTCAGACCCACTCGTAGCCTATGCTAGTGCCTCCGTCCGCGCACAAGCTCACAGGAAATGCAACATACTTCGGTCAACTTTGACCTCGGGGTCAAAGCAGCTGATTATGCCATTCATCCTGCACGTGCTAAGTAGAAGGGTCAGGAAGGATACGGCAAGGTCAAGGGTGACATATGGTCTCTTCCCATTGGCTAATCTCCTGTTCATCAAGTTTGATCACCTATTAAAAATGACAAGCCAAGGTCAAACCCACACAGCGGATCCTTTCGGACTGAAGATTGTGTGTTGTATTAATCCTCTCTTTAATGAAGGCTCAATGCATGCAGGCAGAAATGCGGTTTCTACACCTTGTTCCCTTGTTTACTTGGTGCACAGTCTCACAAGGTTAATATTTTAATAAGATTAATTACTGTAGCCAGTCTAATTAGATTTAAACTCAGGAGAGAAAGTAAACCGTCTCTGTTTAAACACATGACTGAGTTTTGCAGCGTTTGAGGCGGAAAATGCTTTTGCTGTTGCAATTCATGAGTTCATAAGGGGAATATGACTTTTTCAATTGCACGTTATACATCAGGGAGTTTGAGAAGATGGATCAAGGTCATAATATTCAAACACGAAACTTGCTTTGCTTTGGTTCTATTATAAACACCATCAAATTTCATAAGCCCATTCAATTTAGCCTCATGCTGGGCAAAACTGGCAAACCTTAGTGTGGTTTCCCTAATGCTGTTATGTTCTTTAATTACAGCTGAAAAAGGTTTTGGTCTGGCTGAATGTACAAGTTCTGTTGCTTTTAAATGCTTTAGTGGGATTTTTATATAGTTATTATGTCAACAAAACTCGAGCAACCAATCACGCTTTGAACGTATACGTTGGGCCACTTAAGTTTTAGTGGCAGATCTATCGGCTTTAGATGATGAAATCAGTTCTGCCAGCCGAGGGGGAAAGACTGTTGATGTTTTTGAGAAATTCCTTGACAGGGCTTTTTTAGGTCAGGTTGTGACTGAGAGCATATGGTGAAGACCCTCTTAGAGAGGCATTACTGCGTGGCAGTCTGGGAAATGACTGTCTGTGAATCGCAGTGGGTTGTGTGCTGGTTTTTTTGTGTGCTTGGGACCATTGTGTGCTGTCCTCTTCTTCTTATTTAAGCAACCGTTTATGTTTCCGGAACAGCCGTTCTTGCCCAGCTTTCCAGTATTCCAATGGAATACGTTCATAAAAATTGCATATCCAGTTCTGTGTCATCATTCTTCAACCCTTTAGATTTTTTGTTGTTGCGCTTTTATATTTGTTTGTTTGTTTTTGTTAGTTTGTTAGTTTTTGTTTTTTGTTCCATATTTCGTAGCTTTTGGTGTTTTGTCTTTTTTTTGTTGCATGTTTTTTGTTAGTTCTTTTTATTGCCTGTGGTGATTGTTTAGCACACTGTCATGGTTAGGGTTTATGCGTTGTGTTCTCCTTTCTTTCTTTCTGTTTTGTTGGCCATTCTGCTTTGTGCGATGTTTGTCGCCAACTACGGTTTCGCTGTGGCGTGATGCTGTGAGAGCTTCAGTTTGTGTTTTGTTGTCCTTTTGTGCCCTGTGTGAACCATCTTATTTGAGGTTTGATTGCTCTTTTTTTGTGCTCTTATGTGAAGGGTGGCTGTTCTAGTAGTTGTGTTTTTCAGTTTTGTATTTGTGACGTGTTTTGTTCTGACTCGTTGTTTTGGAGACAGTTGACTTGTTTGCCAAATGGTATCTGTTTCACTAAGCAGTGCACAACTCTGTTGCGAGAAGCTTTTATGGGAATGTTTTGTGTGGGAGTCTATAGCATAATCTCACTACGGTGAGCAGGTCTGCAGGAACAGATTTCAGGAATAACACTCCTTCATGCTGACGTCTCACACACTAAAAGTCACCTCGCGTGACACGTCAAGGTGTCATTCAAATCAGGTGTTGCCTGTGTTGAGTCACGAACCAAGTCACATATCCCTAATGTTTGGTGCGTCAAGCTTATATATTTAGTCTATGTTTGGAGTGAAAGGCATTGAAACAAAAGGCCTATCTCCCCCCATCACACGACGACTGTGTCATTGTGATTGCTGAATGTCCACAGCTCTCCAGCACGCATGAAGATAATTAAATGCATTTAGCTTATGTGTCAGTGGTGGCCTTAGGGTCAAACCCAGCCGTGTTGCGACAGCTGCAGCAGAAACTTGAACCTCCTCCGACTTCATACTCGACTACACCCGCCCCTCCTCACCTCTACATGACAAAGTCCAACACAGTCCCTCTCCTCCTCCCTCACCCCCTCTCAACCCCTTCCTGACTCTCCTGTTGCATTTGAATGTGAAAAGCCTCTTATTGTGTGGCTCGGGGAGGGGGCGTCATTAGTCTTAGCAGAGGCTAATGCTATCACACAGGCTTGAACTGGATTGGGGGGGATCTTCTCTTTCCTTGGGGTCCTAGAAGCACCCATAATATATGCTTTAAATTTCATTTAGAATGGTTTAGTTTAATATCAATTTAGAATGTTAAATAAAAACAATATTCATTTTAGATTGTTAAATTTAAAACATGCCTCATCCCAATTTAATTCTACAGGTTGCAGCTATGGGAGTTTTTAGAAACTTTTTGACTAAAAATGTCTCAATGACATTATTATTGTTATTATTAATACTAAATATACAGAATGGCAACATGGGATTACGTGATGTATTTTTGTTAGCATGGCTTCCAGTTAGCTGTTGTGCTTCAAGCTTAGCACACTTTGACATCAAAACAGCTCAATTTAATCTGTCCGTGCGTTGAGGTTTGCAGCCTTTGACCGTCTTCTGCTGCACTTCTGCTGACTTTGAAAGAAGCGAACGAGAGAAAGGTAGAGTGAGTCAGAGAGGGAGGGAGGAGGCTTGCATTGTTCAGCAGGAGGGTAAAATAGGGCTATCAGTTCCACTCAGATAACCCCCGCATTGCCATTGGCCCTCCGGCCACACCGTGACCCCTGGGGCCTGAACTAAGTGGTCATGTGACCGGGCTGAAATTGACCAGCAGGGCTGAGGCTGAGAGGCGGATCAGTGAGAGTCAGGACAGAGGAGAGGAGGGAGCAAAGAGAAAGAAGAGGAGGACAAGAAAAGAGTCATGAGGCCTGCGCTGTTCCTGAGAAGGATACATGTATGAATGGATGACAGGGAGACCAGGAGAGACATGAAATGGATTCGTGGGAAGGTAAGAAAAACACCAAGAAGGGCCCAGAGAGCATATTTCATAGAGATGGGGGTTTGTTAGCAAGGCTGAAAAAAAAACGGTATGTGCTGATATCAGATTAATGGTGTAGCTAATGTACAAGCAAATAAGTCCCATCCTAGTACTCTTAGTGTTTCTGAAAGGTAAACCTGCTAAAGCTAACAGCTGTAGGAAGAATTGGACTGTGCATTTTCTCCTTTTTAGCAGTCTGAGATATATTTTTCCTCTTGAAACCTCAAAATCCTGTTCACTAGATGTTAGTAAAGCCAATATCATGAATATTTCATTCAGCTATCCGCCTTATTTTTAACATAATAGCTGATAAGCCAAATTTTAAGTTATTTTATCTGTAAAAAAAACTGCTTGCTGCTTAATGTTGCAAACTGTTATTTGCTATCATATTAATTTATTGTCTTTAGCGCAAATCATTTCAGGGTTTACGCCACTTTGTTATTATTTTACTTATAATGATATGTCTTGCATATTCACAAAAAAGGCACAGTAATTGTTCATGCGTCATCCTTTGAACAGTATTTTCAATCTATTTTAATTCATATCTACATCTATTTACTGTAGGATGCAACTGTAAATGCGAATGTTATGACGATTGAAGTTTAGTAACCAATTTCTTGGCCTGTTTATTTAGTTGAGCTCTTAGTAAATCAGGTTTGGTTTTGCGAAACACTGTTTTTGCCAGTCAATTGTCGATTTTTTTGAACGAGACGTTGTTTAGCTCTGCGACTATAATCGATTTGATTGCAAATTGTTTATGGACTGCATGTTTTAGCAATTTTTTGTTGCACAATATGTTGTTTTATTTTCTGTCTAGCATCGTTCGGCCATGTTGCAACATTCGGCTCATTTTTTTCCCTCTCGCTCAGGAGTTTGGTGGCTCGTGCTTGTGTATTTAGTGCGTTTATGGTGATAGTGTGTGTGCTCTGTGGTATGCGGGCTGTGGCCCATCTGGAAAAGGTTTTCTGTGCTGAGCAGGCAGCTGTCCTCATGCGATGCGAGCGGGGGTCAGCGAGGCTCCACGCTCATCTGGTTAAACCCCTGATACATTCACACAACCCCCACGCACGCCCCCCGCGTGGGTTTATCACTGTAGCCCAAACTTCACCCCTCAGTGCTCGAGATTGTATCAGTTTGGCCACATAATTGTATCTCAGTTTGCTCTGTAATGATCATAGACCTTTCTGGTGCAATAGCACTCACTGTGATGTCACACACTACATTAAAGGTCAAAAAGTATTGCGTCTTAAAGCAGTGGCCTTGGACCTTGACACCAAACATAACCCTTTAGCAACTCCTTAATAAATCTACTATTATAAAAATCAATATCTCCAACCATTCCTAAATGGCAGCATGCAAGAATTGTTTGTTTCATCCATTGTTCCTCCTGCTCGTTTTGTAAAAAAAACACCCCCCCACCCCCCCCCCCCCCCCACACCCACACCCCCCCAGGGTTGAGAAGTGTGTATGTTAAACGCATATGTGCTGACTACTGAACAAATGTGATATTAGCTTTCTGTCTGCCCTGTGTTAGTTTTAAGCCCAATTTTTAGCCCACCAATGACCTTCCTCAAAGGCTGGTGTGAAAATGTGTTCACATAATGACGGAAGGTGCAAACGGCTCTTTCCGTGTCGGTCTCATTTACTTATTTTAGGTTCTTTAAAAAAAAAAAACACCTTTTGATAAGTTAATGCCATTCAGAAAAGGTGTGACCTTGCCAATAAATTCAGTGACTATTTCAAACAGTTTAAATACCTGGAGGCTTGTTTAGGAATAAATCAATCGTAACATCTTGCATGTTTTAAATAGTTTGCTTTCAGGCTTCAAACATTTTCGTAGTCTAAATGCACACATTGATATAATTGTCTAAGAAAGCAATGCATCTAAAAAACGATTATGAAGTAGTTTCATATATTGAAGTAGAATCAAATATTTTAAATAAGATTCAATGGCATGTTTCAGATTAAATTGAACACCTCGGCTGCTTTTCATGTTGTTGCCTTTATATGACATTGATTTGAACAGCTTAGTTAGATAAGAGTTTAAATATGTAATTTAAATATACACACACTTTTTTTTATGTAGAGGTGATTAGTGATAGACTGACTGTTATATCAGCCAAGCCAGTTTGAGCAAATGCATCAGCCAATAATCACTCTGTTACAGTTCATGTGTTTGTTCTAACAGCAGCCTTGTGAACAGTTAATAAATATTAATAAAAATAATCAAACAAATTAAAAACCCATTTAATAATGATATTAAATAAATTTAAGGAATAAATTTAAAAACTACTTAAAAGTAGTGTTATGTTATGTTATATTAATTTGTTGCCATTATATCAGCCATTATCCACTGCTTTTAACAGCGGTCGACCATTTAAAACCCGTATTGGCCAAGCATTAGCTGTTGTTATGCATTCTTAACAAGCGATTATGATACCAAGAGGTTTGCAAAAGGAACCTGGGCGGCACTTTGAGAGCACTGTGGCTTTGTGATTGAATTTGAATGTACCTCGATTGGAAAATGCCACAGTATTGTACTGGAGGGTGAATATGTTCAAGGGTGGTATGTGAAAACACTATTGTGTGTGTGGGGGAGCTGAAAGGACACTGTACATGACTCCTCCTTCTCCTCCTAATCCTATTCTCCTGCCGCCCATCTCCCCTGTTATTGTTTCAGACAGAAGGGGGTGATCTGTCAGGGTCTTCACTCATCCCTCTGTCTCCTCTTCCTCTTATTCCTTTCTCTCGTCTCTCCTGCTCTGTTTTCCATGCATTTTTCCATCAGCTCCATTCGTCACTCTTTCATGCAGGAAGTCACCTCTGTGGTGGAGGGGTGTTTGTATGCGCTCATACACACGGGGGAGGGGGATTCAAGCCAAGTGAAGATCAATAGCAGTGGAGGACATCAGGGTGTACTGGTTCAGCCATTCTGGGCTAAATTTAGTAACTAAAACCTGTTCAGGAAGTGGCCTTTCTGCTCACCAACAAATGAGCCCGTGTCAACATCTACACTCTCAAAAATAAAGGGCTTTTGCAGAGTTGGCCTAGAAGAACCATTTTGGTTTCTCAAAGGACCTTTCATGGAACAACCTTTTTTTTCCAAAGATTCTTTTTACACTATAAAGAACCTTTTATGGAATGAAAAAAATCCCATGGATGTTAAAGGTTCTTCATGGAACCATCAATGCCAATAAAGAACCTTTCATTTTAAGAGTGAAAAATTATGAAAAAAAAATGTTGTAGGAATTGCTTTGAAAGATTTTTACTCAGATTTTGCCTGTAAATTTCACAAATAATTACAAAGAAACAGCAAGTAGCACATTGAATTCAACGTGAACTTTTGAAGTAGAAGGACAGAATAGTAGTTTCTCCAATAATCTTTTTTTAATTTAAAACTTCAAAGAAATTAATTGATTTATCGCTGCGTCTATTCGTATAAGGGCTGCATTGTTGCTGAAACCCTTCTGGTATGAGATGTTCACCTCACAAAAATTACACAAAACTCTTTTTCCCCATTATAGACTAGAATCATTCATAATTTGATGAGCTGCACAAAACGTTGAGTCTCATGCTGTAGACTTATTGTTCATCTAAATGGTTTTTAAGTCAATCACTTCAGATGAAACTAAGATGAAGTTTTCAGAGCCTTCGACTATTAATTTGTTGACCCATAAACGCAGATAGCGGATCTCTGATCTGGTGAGCTAAGAAAAACAGCTACCCTTGCAATGAGGGATCAATATGGCTCGGTGTCTTGTGTAATGTTTGCAAATATTTCAGGTTTTGATGCGTTTTATCTGCTGATGGCCTTTATTGATTTTGTTAAGCTAACTATAGATGCTACTGAGAGGCCAAACAATGCCTAAGATGTAGAAACGCAGCGATGTGGTTGAACGTGTCAATATTCAGATGTAACTTCATTACTCTGTGCCTCCTTAATGCCGTTTGGCTGCAAGGTTCAAATTTTCACTTTTGTTTCATCAAGGTTTCAGTTAATTGGCCTTCTGATGGTTTGATGTAGCTGGTGATATAATATACATGATAATTAAATAGCTTGGGATCATTGAGATTTTTAATATTTTTGAAAGACGTCTCTTTTGCTCACCAAGGCTACATTTATGTGATCAAATATACAGTAAAAACGGTAATATTGTGAAATATAATTACAATTTAAATGAACCGTTTTCTATGTGAATATATTTTAAAATGCAATTTATTCCTGTGATGCAAAGCTGAATTTTTAGCATCATTACTCTAGACTTCAGAAATCATTCTAATATGCTGATTTGCTTCTCAAGAAATATTTAATCTTTACTTAATACAAGTATTATTTAAGTAGTAAGTATTAATCTTATTTCCCCCAAACTTGTGAACTGTACTGTATAATGAATGCATCTTGAACATCTCAAAATTTATAATGATTTCACAAGGTTCAAAATGGGAAGAAACTTGCAACCGACAGAGCGAACTGTTGTCAGAAACACATTTACGTGAAGCACCAAGCTGTTCTTAGAGCTCCAGGATTAATTCGGTCTATGTAAGCAGAATGGTTTGCTTTACATTAAGACCGAGCCTCAGTGTAATTACCACATGCTAATACCAGGCCTCTTGTGATGGTTATGAGATTACTACAGTGTGCAGGTCAAAGGGGGAGGGGGAGCAGAGAGTCTTCTCATTCTTTCTTTCATGCTTTGGGTTTGAGAAATGCTGAGCTTGTCATGACTGTGGAAGTGTGGAGCTCGGATGATTAACATAACACTGTCCAGGCTGTGGAGGTGGTGAGGAGATCCGAACAGGATCGGTGGGTACTTGAAATCAGTTGGGATAGAGAACATGCTCTGATTTAACCAGCATGTCTGTGATCCACCCCAGATTGCCGTTTGGCTTGGCATTGTTAAAAAAAAATTAGATCTCAATTGATTTTTTAAATCATTTGATTTATGTATAGACATATTTGACTGGGTTAAGCATCTGCAAAAAGTGAAAGGTGTGCATATAGATAATACGCAGGAGGAAGAGGTGAACAAGAGCGGAAAAGTACAGGACAGAACCCCCACCACCTCATGCCCGCTCAGCTGGGATTGATTGTAATGGAAACGAAGACAAAGCCCTTGTTTAGCCCAGAGTCAGACCTCTGTCTTTCTCTCTCTCTCTCCCTCTCCCCATCCTCCGCTCTCTGCTCGCCATCATCTGTTCAATCCTCCCATCCTCCGCTGCTGAGATGCACACCTGCCCGGACACATGGCCACTGCTTTACATAAAAATACACATCTTTATAAACATTCACCACTGTAATCATAGTTTCTGTAAATGTTACTACTGTAATATAAAAATACATTAAAAGAAATAGTATTGACCCTTAATAGTGCCTTGTGTAAAAAGCTTTCTGAATTTTTTAACAATAGTGGCACATATCAAGTTTTTTTTTAATTATTGTTTTAAAAATAACTAGTAGGTTAATATGATATTTTGATAATTTCATGGTAAACTTTTAATTATTAGGCTGCATTATTTAATCAAACATATAGTAAAAACAGTGGTATTGTGAAATATTATTACAATTTAAAAGAAGTGCTTTCTGTATGAATATATTTTAAAATGTAATTTATTCCTGTGATGTAAAGCCGAATTTTTGTGTCACATGGTCCATCAGAAATCATTCTAATATTCTGATTTTCAAGAAAAATGTATTATATATTCTCAATGTTGATCAATTATCAAGTTGCAATTATCAACAGTTACTTAATATTTTTGTGAGAACCTTAATAAATAGTTTTTCTTTTCTTTTTTGATGAAAATCAAAAGAAAAACATTTATTTGAAATAGAAATATCTTGTAATATTATATATGTCACTTTGATTAATTTAATGTATTCTTGCTGAATATACATATTATTATTATTTTTTTTTTTTAATTCTACGTAGTGTATTTTCTGTCATATTTTCACTGACATAAATATTTTCATGTGTTAAAAATTTTTTATCTGTTCATTTCTGCTTAAATGCTTGAAATTAATTTTGTAGACAAACAACTTGTACAACTTGTATGTAGACAAAAATAACTTAACGTATGGATTTCTGTGTAACTAATCTAAAGTCTAAATAACTTGAGCATTTAATGTGAGATTAAATTTTTTTTTTAATACTGTACTTCTATTGAGCTGTATTTTTAGTCACATACTGAGATCAGTGTCACAGTTTAAAAGGCAGGCTCTGCATTTGCTGCTTGTGGTAAAGTATGGACTGAAACCCGGCCTGACCTCAGGGTAACAATGCAGGTTTTAATAGGTGCAGTGGGGGGTCTGAGCCCTGTGAGTGTGGAGGGTGGGGGACACACAGCCCAAAGCAACAGGAAAGATTCAGATCAATGGATAAACCTGACTTTTTCATTCTGCCACATATTCAACATGCCTCTCAGTCACTTCAAATGGACGAGTACATAATAGCATAAGGGAATGAATCTCACCAAACTGGTCAAGAACATGTCCAGGTCATAGGGATGTAACGATTCACTCAACTCACGATTCAATTCGATTCGCAATTTTGATTTCACGATTCGATTCGATTCACGATTTTTTTTTTTACAAAATGATATTTGAGACAAATTATAAATTAAATGTCCTTTTATGATTGCTTGGAAAAAATGCTGCACATTTCTTTGTGAAATTGAAAAATAACACTATAATAATAATATAGCGCTTGCATATTATTGCTCTTTTGTTGGTTTTGATTGCTTCTATTGTCCTCATTTGTAAGTCGCTTTGGATAAAAGCGTTATCTAAATAGCAACATTTAAATAGAATGTAAATGTAAATAACAAAACTAAATTGTAATTTTAAAACAAGCCCCAAATAAAAAAAACAAGTAACACAAATAAAATAAATATATTCATATAAACAAAATAAGGCTTTGTCTGTGCTCTTTCCATTTAAAATTAGAGGCAACCACTGCATTTTAATCATGATCCAAACAAAGATGCTGCATACATGCAACATCAGCAGTTTTTAATAGAAATTACATTGTATAATTTCAAAATTTGAAGCAAAATCAGAATGGTTTGACTTCAGTTTTGTGAAACTATGCATAAAAATATCTGCATGAAACCGAAACAGCAGACGAGCTGAATGAGAAGCAGATTCACTCTCTGCCAGCAGGTGGCGCTTCAAGCGTTTCCTTGGTTTCCACTGTTAACAAAGCAGCGCTGCTCTTATGAACTTTAATATGCATTTTTAATAGGCAAGATGAAAATAAAAAATACCATCTAAACTATTCTAAAGACAGTAAGTTCCCCTCAGACATACATTCATATAAACTCCTACCCCTAATTGAATCGCGATTTGTTTAGCATCGCAACCGATTTGAATCGCCACATATTTAAAAAGATTTCCAACCGGTTCGCGGTTAATCGTTACATCCCTACCAGGTCATATTTTGCCGCAAATTCAAAAGCAATAAATAAGAAAAATATTTGATAAAATGCATTTTTAAAGATCATTTTAAAGACCATTATTGTTTGTTGTTTTTATTTTTGAAATATAGTCTAAAATGCTCGTTTGCTGCTCAAGTAACATTTCTGATTATCATTATTGTTGAAAACTGGTGTGCTGCTTAACATTTTTGTCGAAAAATTATCTTTTTTTCTAGGATTTTGATGAATAGAAAGCTCAAACAAACAATGTTTATTTGAAATAGTAATCTTTGTGACATTGGACTATTTAAAAAACAAAACGAAAATGTAATGGTAATTTTCTGCCAGGGCATTATCAAGTCATTTTACAGACATTTCTGTTAACCCCGAAAAACAAGACAGTGAAGTGCTAAATTCAAAATACAGGCAAAACACCTGTAAAAATAAATACAGAAAATTCCTTCATATTAATATAGTACATTGTGCCCTATTTTTAAAGATTTTTTTACAGTGTGTGAATGTCCTTACTCACATTTTTGATCAATTTAATGCATGTTTGCTGAATATAAATTGTTTTAGAATGTTCAGATATTTTACTGGAAAACATGCCAAAATTACAGTTTTTTAAAAATGATTTATTTATTTATTATTTTATTGAATCATTTTAAGCTGAGATGTGGTATGGCATGTTAGGCAGCCTAAGCTACATTCAATTTTTTGTAAGTACAAATTTATAATGATTTTGAAAGAATTCCAGAAGTTGACAGTCATTCATATTTCATTTTCCACAAACAAGCGTGGCAGTTGGTCCCGGCATCTTTTCTGGAGTGCATGTGAGTGACGGGGCGGAGGGGTGCGAAGTGACGCTGTGGGATCAAGTGTGTGAAGGTGTGAGAGAACTCCAGGTTTATAGGGTGGCCATGCACTTGAAAGAGAGGGCGACAAATTTAACCAATCAAAGAAGGCCAGGGTGTGAATAAAGGAAGCCAACTTTGGAAGCGGTGTGTTCTCATTAAAGGAAGTCAGTCATTTCACATACACTGGTCAATAATTTATGGTTTCAAATGCCTCCTGCATAACGTAACATCTGCCAGGAATTCCAGGCAAATGGTTCGATGTAACAAGGAAGGGTCAGTGTTACAGTACCGCATATGGGCGTCCTCTCCATTTGACAAATGTGCCACCAAGGTATGAAGTCGCAGCCAAAGTGTATTGAGAATGCAAATGCATTTGACTTTTGTGCTCAATACGGATTTATTTACTCACCCAAAAAATGGCGTCTTGCATGTCACATTTATTAAAGTTATAGGGTTGACCTGCATAGACAAGCAGTCTATGATATGCTAGCAGATGCATCAGTTTTAGCACTGATAAACGGTAAAATAGTGATATTGTGTAGCTTTGAAAGGCTTGTATAAGCCTTATCTGACAGTAAGCTCTTTTATGTGTGACTCCTGTGGTCTAGTACAGTAAAGCTCTCAGTATGTTAAAGTTCACTGCAGGTATCTCAATGCCAATGTCATTCAGATGGTAATAATGCAAAGCTTTTAGAAGTCTCCTATTCTCCATTTGACAGATCGGCGAGAGTCTGTTCGCATATTCCCACCCAGTATCTCTCAATGGGAGACACAAGAGACCATCAAGTAGGGCTAAAAATATAGTGGCGCAATATTATTCAGCCTTTTGATGATATTCGGCATGTGTCTTGACAGAATTGCATTTACCAACTCTTGGACCATTTTAAACATTTTAAACTATTAAAATCTCACAATGTTGCTCAATTCTATATCACAAATGCGCACAATTCAATTGTTTGTGGTTTTGAAAGTCTCCTATGTTCCCCAAGGCTGCATTTATTTGTTTAAAAACTGTAATATTGCGAAATATTATTACAATTTAAAAAAACTTTATTCTGTTTGAATAAATTGTAAACTGTAATGTATTCCTGTGATCAAAGCTGAATTTTCAGCATCATTTCTCCAGTCTTCAGTGTCACATGATCCTTCAGAAATCATTCTAATATACTGATTTGTTTCTCAAGAAACAGTTCTGATTGTTATCAATGTTGAAAACAGTTATGCTGCTTAATATTTTGTGGAAACATTTAATTTTTCAGGATTCTCAGAAAGTTCAAAAGAAAAACATTTCTTTGAAATAGAAAATAGCATTAAAATGTTGAAAAATTGCTTTTCTTGTGACCCTTTTTTCAAATACCACCTTTACTGATGAAACAAAATGCAAGGAAAACATTTACAGATTATTTTTCCCAGCAGTCATCTGTCTGAAATTCATTAGTCATCTATCAGTTCATTTGTAAAGCATTTGAATTTTTTTGTAAGCAAATTCTCATGCTTCAAGTCAAAATATGAACCGTTAACCCCCCTGAGAGACTAAACATTGTGTGTAAAGTAAGACTGAAGGCCACACTTAACACTCGTATAACCCTCGACTGTATCCCTGCTCTGCTGACCCATTCTCAGTTCGCCGTGCTCCTCAGAAAACACTGAAGCATCTCCGCTTTGAAAGCCCACAGAAAGGCAGCCAAAGAAAAGACAGCATTTGCACTGTAATCATACAGTCCTATAGAGGAGTAAAAGGCATGTCAGATGGTATGAATGGCCTGTTCTTGACTCTGCTGTAATGACAGGCCTGTGAAACTCCTTCTCATATGGAGAAAGAAAAGGTGCTGGGCTATGACCCTGTTTTTATGACTTGAACTCTCCGTTAATGGTCCACAGCTCCGGTGCCGGAGCTACAGATTTAAAAACAGATGAAATTCTGTTAGCTTGTCACATTTTCACATTATGTTTTTTTAAAAATTATGTAAACATAAGTTGCTTCAGTCCAGTAAATTTTAATCTGGAAATATTACTAACAATTTAGTTGTTGTTCTTAAGTTATTCTTAAGTTTACTGTTATAAAGTAAATAAACATTACTTTAGAAAAATCAGTAAAGACTTAAAAGCAAAAAGACACATGAAGCACAACCCGAAGGTGGATGCTTTTACAATTATACTAAAAGGCCTTTGACTTGATAAACTTTTGATTCCTCCCCTTTTTACAAACTAAAGCATTCTTGATAGAGTCTCATTCATTTTTGTGAATCTTTTTTTATTATTATTATTTGATTTGAGTGATTTTATTTTCTGCCTCTCAGTTTGACTCCCAAACAATCGGTTTGATCGAATCTTTAAAAAGAATCACTTCAACAGAATGATTTGTTCAGGGATCTGCATCTTAAAGGCTGTGAGTTCATTCTCAGCCTCTTTCTCTCCTCTGTGGGGTTTATTTAGTCTTGTGAAGGAGCAGCGGTGTTGATTGTACAGCTTCATTAGATGGCAGACGGGGGCCTGTCTTCAGTGTTAGCTGATCTCATGGTTCTGACAGCGGGCGAGCGGGACAGAGGGAAGTAGGGGAGGAGGAATTGAGGGTTAGTGTTTCCTCTGCTCTTGGTTTGAACCCTTTCTTCGCTAAGTCAGCCGTGACGCCACAGCCACGGTGAGCAAGCACATTCCTCTCGCGGCCATGCCATTCACCGTTACCATGGCACCCACCCATCTGGTCAAGGATCCTGTTTTGGAGCCGGGGGAGGGGGTGTGTGTGTGTGTGTGTGCGTGTGCGTGTGTGTGTTATGGGAAAAGGATCCTTCAATCTAAATTATTTTAAAGGTGCCTCCTTTATTTCTTTCTTCAAATGAAACGATTTTGTTGGACGTTTCTTGAATGTAATCTTACATGACTTTCAAAATGCATTTAACTTTAATTATCTGATGCACTTCTGGGTAAAATTGGATATTCAGTGTGAAATAATGCATCAGATTTTGACTGAAATGTGAAAAGTAGGCGAAGAAATTATACGTTAATATTGTTTTTATACACCCACACAGCTTTAGTAATGTCAGAAATGCAAGTTGCAGATAATTAAAAAGATTATATTTATTTAAAAAATAAGTGTCAATTTTGATTCCATGGTGTTTCTTAATCATAGTTCTGATTCACTTTATTATGTTTTGTGATGCTTTTATGTCCAAAAGTAATTTGATTATTTTCTGTGATAGCAATTAATAATTTTATTCAGAAAGGATGGATTAAATTGATCAAATGTGACTAGTAAAGACATTATTATGTTACATATTTTTTTAAATAAATGCTGTTTTTTTTTACTTTATACACATTAATCCTGAAAAAAAATGCATCACTGTTTTCACTAAAAAATATAGCAGCACAACTGTTTTCAACATTGATAGTAATAATAAATGTTTCTTGAGAAGCAAATCAGCATATTAGAATGATTTCTGAACAATCATGTGACACTGAAGACTGGACTAACGATGCTGAAAATTCAGCTTTGCATCACAGGAATAAATAAAATGTTAAAATATATTTAAATATAAAACGGTCATTTTAAAATGTTATAATATTTCACAATATTAC
This sequence comes from Sinocyclocheilus anophthalmus, assembly GCA_018155175.1. Lineage (NCBI taxonomy): Eukaryota > Metazoa > Chordata > Actinopteri > Cypriniformes > Cyprinidae > Sinocyclocheilus > Sinocyclocheilus anophthalmus. Next base: position 179,310 of record JADLZN010001756.1, on the reverse strand, counting down.
ATTTTTTGCTGTAATTTTAATCAAATAAACGCAGCCTTGGTGAGCAGACGAGACTTCTTTCAAAAACATTACCATTCAAAAGTTTGGGGTAAGTTTGATTTTTAGGGTATGACTGAATGTACAGTAGATAGCCATGTAAATAGAGGCCAAATAATTGATCTAAAACAGGGCTGCCCAAACTCGGTCCTGGAGGGCCGGTGTCCTGCAGAGTTTAACTCCAGCTTGCCTCAACACACCTGCCTTTAAGTTTCTAGTATGCCTAGTAAGAGCTTGATTAGCTGCTTCAGGTGTGTTTGATTGGGGTTGGAGCTAAAACTCTTATGCATGGGGCCTCCGGGACCGAGATGGGAATACCTAAATCTCAAATATACAGAATATACATCCATGCACATGTGTATCACTACATACTTTGGTCCTGATCTCTGTATGTGTGTGTGTTTCTCTCAGATGACCAGGCTGAGCAGCGCTCTTGTCTTATTTGCGGAGACCGTGCCACAGGACTGCACTATGGCATTATTTCCTGCGAGGGCTGCAAGGGCTTCTTCAAGCGCAGCATCTGCAACAAGCGCGTCTACCGCTGCAGCCGCGACAAGAACTGCGAGATGTCACGCAAACAGCGCAACCGCTGCCAGTACTGCAGGCTGCTCAAGTGCCTGCAGATGGGAATGAACCGCAAAGGTGAGAGATGTCAATGGAGCCGATACAGTCATATCTGTGTTCTCAGTTTAGCATGACTGGCTGATCAGCATTTACTAGCCAAACCAGCTCTGACCAGTCTGAACCTGCATGGAAATTCGAGCTTGTCTAATTTGGTCTTTTCAACAGGGTATAATTAGTCATTATAGTTTAGCTGTAAACCATAAAGCTGTTTTACCATAATATGTTAAAGGTAGTTTGGTAACAAAAACAAATAGGTGGAAAATGCATTAAAACAATCCCCACTGCCCTCTAGTGACAATACCAATAATACACAAGGGCTGAGCTCACAATGTGCCTGTAATTTAGATACATCTCTGACACTATAACAACAGTCACAGTCATGAAACAGTCATTTCATCTTTTACTGTCATATCATGTTTGGGTTAAGATTGAGAAGCGTTCAGGAGATGATTCTGGTTGTAGATGCATTACATTTCCTATTCATAGAGCATAAGCTTCAGCACCCCTGAGAACCGTATAGAATACTCCTCTCAAGACAGAGTAAATGCAAAACTGAGAAGTCTTCCAAAAGAGACGAGAAACCCTTGTGAAAAAGTACACATCAGCATACATTTAAACAGTACCTATTACAGAAGTAATATACTATATAATATGTGAACTTAATATGTGACCCTGGACCACAAAACCAGTCATACGGGTAAATTTTTCGAAATTGAGATTTATACATCATATGAAAGCTGAATAAATAAGTATGGTTTGTTAGGATAGGACAATATTGAAAAAGTGTGCAAAAAAAAATCGTTGTCCAAATGAATTCTTAGCCATGCATATTACTAATCAAAAATTAAGTTGATATATTTACGATAGGAAATTTACAAAATATCTTCATGGAACATGATCTTTACTTTATATCCTAATGATTTTTGGCATAAAAGAAAAATCGATCATTTTAACCAATACATTGTATTTTTGGCTATTGCTACAAATATACCCCAGCGACTTAAGACTGGTTTTGTGCTCCAAGGTCACATATGTGAAGTGCATGTTAATTGCAATTAAATGAAAATGTGCTATGTTTTAAATCAATATTAAATGCAACTAGCTAAACTTTTTTTTTTTTTTTTTAAATAGGGCTTAAGTATATCTTTATCGTAATTTCATATTAACTTAGTTAATTAACTAATTAATAGTTAATAAATGTCTTTGAAATATGGTTAAAGTACTGCCGGATATACCTCATTTATGGTAAACTATTCTTATTGAAACTTGTATGTCATGTATTTAAATACATTTGTAATTCCATATTTTTAATGATGAAGTAATTTGGTATATTTTAAAATATATTAACTTTAAATGTAAGTGCTAGTCAACACATAAAAATAAGTGTACACCTTTAATGCATGACACGTATTATAACTAAATAATTTAAAATGTACTTTAAAGGAGGATGTTTAATTTGACATGATTACCAAGTGCACCTTTTCAACGCGTGTTTAGAAAAATGGTCATACAAGTGTCTCTGTTTAAGTACACTTAAGTGGCCTTTTATTTAATCAACATTATATTATCTGCAAATACAGTTTAAAAAAAAAATGCTTTGAAGATTTGATGCACAATACAAGTACACATTCAATACAATTAAGCACACTTCTTTTCAAAAAGTTAAGTGTGGTTTGTTTTAAACCCAATTATAACAGCCACATTTGAAAATTGAACATTAACTAAATTATATTTATTAATAAACTGCAATTATTATTAATTAAATATGACATCTTTTACATCTATTGTTGCCAGTTTATAAAAGCAAAAGCCATCTGAAAATACGCTTCACAGGGATTTTACCACAGTAAAGGGGGTTTATGCACTCAACAACAACTCTTATGCACAGCCTTCAGTGGCTTATTGCTTTACTACATTATCTGCATGTTAGACTCAAAATGCTAGAAAACTCATATAATAGGTTACTCATCAATACATAGCAAAGAGTTCATGTTCTGGCCAAAGAACGGTGTCAAAGTATTTGCAGTATCCGAGCGACATTTCTAATCCACCTTCAGCTGTATTGAGCTTAGATTCTAGACACACTTTTATAATGTCTGGTTTTCTTCCCCCAAAGTTGGGTGTTGTTGAAAGCATGCCGCAATTGTTCTTTTGTTCCTTCAGCGGTTAACATCTAAATCATGAGGCATATACAAAGCAATTTAGTCATTTCAATTTGAATGCTGAAAAGAGGCGAAGCATTTCAGAGGCACGCAGAATGTCTCATCTAGAAGGTAAAATTCTTTTTAAATGGACATTCAGCTCATTATTTGGTTTTGTGTTTTTCAGCAATCAGAGAAGATGGCATGCCGGGAGGCAGGAACAAAAGCATCGGTCCTGTACAGGTGCCCATAACCCCTCATTCGCTTTCATCACACCAACACTTTTCTTTCCAAACTAAATCGACTTCTCCTATCTGATGAGATGCCGTGCCCTGATCTCTGTTCTATACTTATATTTCTCTTCATTAGGACTTTTTAAAAGTCACAAATGAATTACTCCATCCCCGCCCTGCCATTCATCTCGAGTTTCTCATCGCTCATTTATGTCTCTAGTGTCCACCGTGTATTAAAGCAGCCACGCTGATTGCGTTCATGCCCTCTCCAGTCGTGAATGGAGGAAATAGAGCCGATTAGTTTCGGCGCATATGAAGACGAGCGGAATCGAGTTTTGGGTTAAATAGCCCAACGTGCCGATAAATGGCCTTGTGACCTCAGCGTAATTTAAAGATGTTAATTTCATTAGAAGAGTCGCTGTTCTCAAGGCTAGAGCACCGGTGAATAGATTGCCTTGTCATTCTTCGCATTCATTGTCAGCTGACCTCATAAAATCATTGTGTTTTGCTGCTTTTCTGCATTTGCGTGAATAGCAGCTTTAGGTGAATGTATTAAATTCTCATGTGAGGGAATAAGTTGTTTTTGTGACCCTAGACATGCCTAATAATCCAAAACTTGGCTTTTGATATTAATGTTTATGTTATTGTAGATGCGAAATGTAACTTTGCCTCGTATTTCTCCGACATCTTGCTGAATATTAGACTTGAGGCTCCATTAAGTACATTCGGTGAACAGTATTAGTGTATGGAAGTGTTTACCCTGGTGAGCTGTATTTGTTGTGTTGTATTTGATAGGACAAAGTGGGCTTTGTTAGTCCATATAGCGCTCTTGTTTGCACCTGATCCCAGAACTAGAGACCGCCATCTTATTGACTCGGCCTAATTGCCTCTGGAACACACAATGGTTGCTTCACCTTACACAGAATTAAAGATGGCTTGAACCCATCAACTGTATTAAAAAGGGATTTTTTTTTTATTATTGTGCACGGCCTTGACTTAAATGCTGGTTTGTCTCTTTCTGTCATATTTGTATGAAAAGCGAAAATAAGGCTCATGGAATCGTGTTTTGTACGTCTTTCTCCACTTGTTCCAAACCTGTATGAGTTTATTTCTTCTGTTAGAAGATACTTTGAAGCAGTTGACGGTAGCCATTGACTTCCATAATATGTTTCCATACTATGGAGGTCAGGGATTAATACGCAATGTTTGGTGACCAACATTCTTCAAAATATCTGTTTTTGTGTTCAACAGAAAAAAAGAAACTCATACAGGTTTGGGGCAACTTGAGGATGTACAATTTGCCACAATTAGTTTTGGATTTTTTAGATTGAACTATCTCTTTACGGTGTGGTTGCATTAGAGAATTTTTGCGAAACTTTTGTTGGCAAAAAGGTCCATTGTCTATTTTAAATAGTGTAGTGATGTATAAGCACAGCTCACACAGAAGTCACTTTCATACCAAGCAGCTTTCTGTTGGTCAACATGGCAAATTGGCTAAATAAATCTATGTAGAGAAATCTTTCCCAAAATTTCCCGTCATGTAGAATCCTATTCTGGTAAATGTGACCACGCGTCTTACTAAATATTTTGCACAGTTTTAGAATTTTTATCAAAAATTAGCAAATCCATGTGACCACCCTAAAACTGTTGCGAAATCTTTGTCCCTCCCACGAAATAATATGGATTCATATTTAAATTATCTCATCGGCAAAACTGAAAAATTGTAAATGTGATTGCACCTTTAGTCCTAACGAATGACTCATTCAGTACTAGATTTTGCACAGTTTTGATCAAAAATCTCTTTGCGCAGATTTCCGATGAGGAGATTGAACGGATTATGTCCGGACAGGAGTTTAAGGATGATGCCAACATGCCGGAACACACTTGGGGAAACAACGGCGACAGTGACCACAGTTCCCCTGGCAACGGCGTCTCCGATGGGAATCAGCCATCTCCTGTATCCACACTTTCATCCAAGTGAGTATTCCCTTCTCCGCTGCAAAAGCAGCAGTTTGTGGGAATAATTCACAAAACGCAAAAGGACAAATTTACAGATTAGATTACATTTAGATTTTCAGATTACTTTTAGATTACATGTTAGATTACAAATTTAGATTACAGGCTTTAGCTACAATGAACACGAATCAAAAGACTGGATTCCTTTGTATTTGCCTCAAATGCATTAAATAAAAAAAGTATTGTAAACTATATTTCTTTTGTTCCTCCTCTTCCTTTCCATTTCTTTCCCACACAGTCGCTCAGTGGAGCTGAATGGCTACACTGCTGCTTTGAGGGAACAGTACATTGGCAACGCAATGGCCCAGCACTACCAGTTCCTGCCTCACTTGTTTGGATACGCTTCCCAGCCGCGGAGTCTGTACCCCCAGAGTCATACTCTCATCAGCCAGCTGGTGGCAGCAGAGGAACTGGCCCCACTGGGCACACCCATGCTCATTGAGGACGGGTAAACAACACCTCATTCATTCAACAGCCATGCAGGCCATCATTCATTTTAAAACAGTGTTTAACATTCTTAAAATGTACTAATGCTCACATAATGCTCTATTTTGCAGGTATCGGGTCACTCAGGTGGAGCTGTTTGCGCTATTGTGTCGGCTGGCGGATGAACTTCTCTTCAGACAGATCTCCTGGATCAAGAAGCTTCCTTTCTTCTGCGAGCTGTCCATCGAGGACTACACGCGGCTCCTGAGCGCCACCTGGCAGGAGCTCATCCTGCTGGCCTGTCTGACAGTCTACAGCGCCCAGGTGCTGGGCGATCTCGCCAACGTCACCGACAAATACACCCCGTCAGACGACGAGCTGCAGAGGTGAGGAATATAGAGCTTATGTCACACACCTTTTATTCCCTGTTCTATGATTTCCAAGCATGTTGCTGATCGGTTTGGATCATTAATAAGAACCGATTCAATACATTGATTCATCAGATACTGCTAATAAGTATCTGGGCCTGAGAAATATCTCTTTGCTGCTCTTCTGTGCATGTAGGGCTTGTTGTGATCCCTACTAGTGCTAAATCACGATAGTTAGACTGTTCTCCATGCTTCAGGTACTCTCAGGCATCTCTGTATGGAGGTGGAGACCACTGTGTGTGTATGTGGGAGAAAGGCAGTGAAACAGACGTGTTATGTCTGTCTGTCCTCTCCCTGTATTCTCCTCCAAAATTTTTGTCTTTCATGTTTGTAATAAACTTGAGATGCACTGTGGCATTTTTTTTTTTTTTTTACAGATTATCTTAATTAGTATAACTGATTAATCTGAGTGAAAGGATAAATTATGTTTTATATAATGTATATTTTAATTGCAAATTTTGTGTAAAATAAGTATTTGTTTATTTTTTATTTATTTATTTAATTTTTGTATTATTTATAGATATACCTTTTTTCTTTGAATATATTTAAAAATGTAATTTATTCCTGTGATCAAAGCTAAGTTTTCAGCATCATTTCTCCAGTCTTCAGTGTCACGTGATCCTTCAGAAATCATTCTTATATACTGATTTGCTGCTCAAAGAAACAGAAACTTCTTTATTATCTCAATGTTGAAACATTGTGCAGCTACTCATTTGTGGAAAACTGTGTACATTTTTTTTTAATAGAAATCTTTTGTAACATTATTGATATCTTTATATTTGCATTTTGGTCTAATTCCAGGCCCTTGTGCACATTTCTAGAGCCATGATAATAATACTATAAATAATACATGATAATATAATATACCCGTAGCCTTACGAGTGAAATACTAGTGCTGACATGGAGGAGGGGAGTGAATGTGGTGTGTGTAAATTAGTCTGCAATCACCTGACCTCTGAACGTCTCTTCTTGATCTCCTGGATAGATTTACTGTTGCATGCTGGGTGGAAATGCAGGTCTGAGGTAGTGAAACATTCCCATTTACTGTGCAGGTACACGCTGAAGATCATGACCTGCCTTTAGGGAGAGAGTTCAAAGAGTCTGGAGTAATTAAAGGAGAGCAGCAGATAAACGATCAGGATCAGATTCAGAAAAGTAGAATAGAGTCACGAAGGCAGAGAAAAACACTTGAACTGAATGGTGCTGGTACGTCGTGTCATGGGTTCACTCTTTTGTGATGGCTTTATGAAGTAATTTAGCACCAAGATACGTCTCATGCTGTGCTTTATCACATTAATTCTTATTTTATTTCTATTATTACATGATTTATGTGGTATCCTATTCAAACATATTCTTAAATCATTAGTAACATAATAATGGCTATGATCACATAGCATATGCTTGTGTGGAATCAGATGATAGACCAACATTTGTCACGGGTTTATTAAACACTCTCATGGTTTCACATTTCATTTTATGAAAATACTACTATAACTTCATAACATTCATATTTTTTCAAAGCAGGTGTCAGAACATTTCAGACATTTCTATATATAATTATAATTTGTTATGTATAGATCTGTTACTTAGTAATGATCGATTATTCATAAATATATCATATAAAATGTAATTTATATAATAAAATTCATATAATTTCCAAAAATGTGATCATTCAAACACGCAGTTATGACAACTGTTGAGTTATGTTACTATAAAAATCTATTAAATTACTATTTACACTGACCTCACATTGCTAAAATATAAGATACATGTCTGATTTATTTCAATATGAAAGTGATATTCTGATTAGAATTGAACATTTCAGATTCAGTCTGTTTTTTTTTCTGTTCACTCAGTCATAAAAACAGATCTATGTCACATGTCACATGGGAAAAACAATCTGATTTATTTCGATTTTATGAAGTGATTGAACTTTGCTGCTTATGTGGGAGATGTTGGTTCAAATCTGATCCACATATTGTTCTGATCACATCAGTGCTGTCGACATGAATTGAACCCTGTTGACGTAGCTGTGAGGTCAGTTGTTAGATCTATAGTTGATTGATGAATTGTTTGTGTGTGTAGTTTCAGTGAGGATGGGATGGAGGTGATGGAGAAGCTGATCTATCTGTTCCGTAAGTTCCATCAGCTGAAGGTCAGCAATGAGGAATATGCCTGCATGAAGGCCATCAACTTCCTCAACCAAGGTAAAACAGCAAGTATTTCCATTTTAATACAATATTACATTATACAGTATACTGTATGCTGATGCTCTTCCGACTTATCTTATGATAATCACTGCTCACTGAGCACTTAAACAGATTATAGAGATCTTCAGAATCAACAACAATAGAGCCATAATGACACGAAACAGAAAAGCACATTTCATTTTCATATATTTCTTCATAAGTGTCCAGCATCATGATATTTCTTTGTATGTGTCTAGATATCCGCGGTCTGACCAATGTGACCCAGCTGGAGCAGTTGAACAAACGTTATTGGTACGTTTGTCAGGATTACACAGAGTACAAGTACCCTCACCAGCCCAAACGCTTTCCCGAGATCATGATGTGTCTGCCAGAAATCCGCTGCATTGCAGGTAAGTCCAAAAACAAGACATTTCATGTATTTGAATAAGAATTGCATCCGTTTAACGGTCAGATCTCACCATTCTCCCCTCGCTATTCAGGGAAGTTGGTCAACATCCCTTTGGAGCAGCTCCCTCTGCTGTTTAAGGCAGTATTGCACTCCTGTAAATCAAGTCTGAACAACTACAGGACAGGCTCCTCCCCCTGTGTGACAAAGGGTACCGCCCCTGCCAACTAGCCCCACCTCCCTTGAAAACACCCTCCCCATCTATTGCACGGGGGCAGGGTGTTATTTGGGGGTGGGACTCCCGGTACCCTCCTCCTCCTCCTCCTCCTCTCATGAATGTGACAAGAAACTATTTTATGCATTTTGTTTAGATTAGTGTTGTTTTTTCTCTCTATTTATTACCAGACAGAGCTGAATGTATGTTGATCCACACTGTGCACATGCTCCTTTTCAAATGAAAATGCACAAAAAGCGCAGTGGATTTCACACGCTTCAGTCCACCTGCGATATGTGACGTGTAACCACTGATCGGATTAGATCTACTGCTTGGTTTTATTTTATACTTCTGTTCACTTTCTGCTGATGGGGACAGATATGTATGAAAGGAATTGTTTTATTGAAAGACTACCTCAGGAAGAAAGCATTTCACGTGCTCCCTCTCTGTTTTGTGACGCACCGGGCCGTTAACGTTGACACTGTGCCTTGAGTTTGAGACCGTCTTGTCATTTCTTACGCATTTGCGGTGCGCTGCAGTTCTCAAACATACGCTCGGTAGTCACGTAACCTCTTAACACATGGGTTTTTATCTTACCATACAAGGCCGGGATGGAGAGCGTGATTGTTTACACAGAAGAGAGGTGTACGGGTATGTTTCACAATCATAGGCTGGGGACGAAACGACAACAGAATGTGTCTGTTAATATTGTTTTTGTTGATTTCTTTCTCTTTTTTTTCCTTCTTTTTTTTGACCAAAGTGTTATGCAAATTTGGAGGGAAGTAATCCCTGCTCTGCTCACCCTTGTTGAAAACACGAGAGACTTCTGAGGAGAACAGCCGTTTCGGTCATCAAACTGCACACCGGCAGTGAAATGTGGTGTATTGGCTTTCTTATTTCAGAAAACACTTGGTTCCTTAATTTGGAGTACTCGTTGAAGGATGTAGAGTTTGGCCTTGAAGTATTTATCAGCTGAAATTGAGCATTGGAGAGATTCAGTCACCGTGAATCATTAGCATTAGCATCAGATTTGATTGCAAAGTTCTGAAATGTACCCGCCAAATGCTCTCAAACTTTAATAAAGGGCATTTATTTGAGTACAGATGTGACGAAAAAACTAATTTCCTAATGGTTTAGTTTCCTCTGCTGCTGGTTCCTTCCCTCACATTTTAAACAGGGTAAAGTTACTGTTTTTATAATTCACTCGCATTTCTCTCAAATATCGCAGTGCTGATGTACTTGTAGGTTTAGTAGTTTGTAGTATTCTGGACATTGTAGGTCCTTTTAGATGTTTTTTTTTTCTTTTTATGAAACTGGGGAGGGGGAAGTGTTGTTTTGAAGAGTATTTTGTTTTGGTTTTGAGTGTTACTGTAAACCCGATTAGAGGAAAAAAACATGACTAGCTAGCTAGTCCGGTTATGACAAGCCATCCGATGCCTTGGAGGTTTTCGTTACGATTCTTTTCCTTGGTTGGTATTTTACCAAGGCGTCAGTGGATGTGCTCGCTGTAACTCTCATCATTTCAGACATTCCAAACATGTTCGATATGCGTCGTAATGTTTACATATTTGCACCAGACAATGACAAAGGGGCCCATACCAAAGACGCACGTTCAGCCTGGTAATGCCCCATCTCAAGTGCAGCTAAACCTCGGTGGCAACATTTGGTGTTGTGTTGTTTTGGTGGACGCTACACATCTGTCTGTATGATGTGTCCTTAATCTTAAACGTTTCATCCATCCCACAACGCATTCATTTGTCCCTTCATTTGTTGTCGTTTCATTTTGTACATCGTTCACTGTGGTAGATATTTTGACTGTTTTCTTGACGAGGGCTTGTTTTGGAGTGTGAGCTAGCTAAATGTCAGACTAAAACTCTTGATACGGTGGGAGTGTTTGTTACAGGTAAAAGCTCCAAACACACTGACTTAGTCTATGAAAGTACACATTTGTAAGCCATCGCCCACGTCAGAATAGACTCGAAGGTGGAGATTTATCGTGAACAAAACTGCTTTAAACGCCAGCCTTCCTGAATTGAGTTTCTCAGACCTGCATTGTTGTTACCGACTTGGTCTCTCAGGAATATCCCTCTTTTTTACCGTTTTGTTAATCTGGCTTTTGAAGGAAGCTTTTGAATCTCATAGCAGACCTTTAAAAGTGCCACACTCTCCATCTAGGTCTTTGTTTTCTGTCGTTCCTTCATATTTGACGATGTGTCCGATGTGTTTGTTTCTTTTTATACATTTTTCTTTGAAACTACCTCTTTTGTGTGTCATCATGTAGCGTGCTTTCATTAAGGAAAAGTATTCATCGTTATTTATTGGTTTCAAAGCACCGCTGTTTCTTTGACCGTCTCATATGCCGTTCTGGAAACTTCAGAAATTGAGATAATAGTTTTCATCAATCATATTCCGTCATTGTCTTAAAGGGGTCCTATTATGCTTTTTCACTTTTTCAACTTTAGTTAGTCTGTAATTTTGCTGTATGAGCATTAAAAAAAGATCTGCAAAGTTACAAAGTTCAAAGTCCACTCCAAAAGGAGATATTTTATTTAACAGAAATCACTTTTCAAAAACTACAACGAACGACTCGTTTGGACTACAACGCATATTTTCCGGGATTTGTGATATCACAAAGATCGACGAATGGGACGAGACCTGGTTGAGCTGCACTAGAGAAGGCAACGAGTGTTATCACTATGCGAAGGCCGCTAGCTTTCACAAGGCAGCGAACTTAAGAGTGTTTACAATCATCGGGTTAAATCGCGCTCAAATTGAGTGATTTTGAGCAATATTTACATGAAGCTCGCAGGCTGCTTGGTAAGGGGCGTGAATCTCCGACCAGGCGCCGAGTGCTGCAATCACAGCACACCAATGGCCAGTAACCAATCAACAGGCACACATGGCCCAGCCTAACCAATCACAACAACACTGGCCCAGCTAACCAATCACAAAACACAATGGCCCAGCTAACCAATCACAACAAACACTGGCACAGCTAACCAATCACAACAAACACTGGCACAGCTAACCAATCACAACAAACACTGGCACAGCTAACCAATCACAGCACACACTGGCCCAGCTAACCAATCACAACACACACTGGCCCAGCTAACCAATCACAGCACACACTGGCCCAGCTAACCAATCACAGCACACACTGGCCCAGCTAACCAATCACAGCACACACTGGCCCAGCTAACCAATCACAGCACATTTCGTATTTCAGAAGGTGGGCCTTAATTTGATACAGGAACTATTCGAGCCGTTCATGCCAGACTGGGGAGAGAGGTGTTGTAATAATGTAAAATATGTGTAAAATGTGCTTTTCCAACAACCTAGTATGAGAGCCTGTTCTAAAAAATCCCCAAAACCAAATCAAGACTTTGTAAAAGAGCATAATAGGACCCCTTTAAAATAATTCCTAAAGTAATGCCTGATAGACATCAGATGCTGCATATTTACCTCACTCTTCAATGAAGACCATTTCTCAGTGCAATTATAACATGTGAAATGAACAGTATTATATTCCTAGTTGTAAACACTGTTTGTGAATTGTTTTCATGAAGAATGTATTTTTTTGTCTATATGACTTTATTATTATTTCTCAACTGTTTACAAGTTTTTTGTCAGTCCATTGTAATCATGTTAATGCTTTGACACTTTTCAGCCAATCAGAATTCTTTCTTGATTGTTACGGGTATGCTGATTGGTTATTGAAAGACTATCAAAGTGCTGTCAGTTTTACATAGCCAGGGAACTTATTTCAGTCTTTTACCAGTTCTCTTTGGGATTCTTCTTGATCCAGTGGCAATCTTATTAGAAGAAACATTGGTGAATGTTGGGGCTCGAGCAAACCATACAGAGCCAGATGAGAGGTTTTGAAACATGGGTGATATCTCAGGGAATAGACACACTTCTGAAAACCCCAAAACAACACTAGTACATGCTAAATTAACTCCTGTCTGTTTGTGTTTGTCTTTGTATTAGGCATCTGGCGGGATGGTTTTTGGGAGTGTTGTCTGAGGTGCTTTTCCTAACCCGTGTCACAAACTCTTTTTTCTGCTCCTCTGACTTTTACTACCTGTGAAGAATGTGACCCATGTGTGTTATAAAAGCATGTTTAGAATGTTTTAGGACTTGAAACCAAATAAATGTGAATCTTATGCAACTGTGAAACCATGTCTTGTCATCTCTACACATTTTGCTGTTGAGTTTTGCAGCATCATGGACTACATGTATCAAAAATATGCATGCTGGCCACTTTATTAACAAACTGCAAAAAATGTGAGAAATGTTTGTTAAACATGTTTGATAAACTAGAATCTAACATAAATCACTTGGGTATGAACGATAGCTCATCAAATTGGTGATGTATCTTAACCATTTCTAATAGTTCAATTTTATGGTAAAATCAATATCAATCAAGTGATGACAGAAACAAATGAGGAGTCGTTTATATACACACATAATTATAATGATAATAAAAATAGAATACAATAAATGTATAATCTTTAAAAAAGTGTGAAATGAAATAGAATATAATACATGAAAAAACTGGGTTTTGTAAAAACAAAAAAAAACTATACAGTGTATACTGATAACTAATTGTAATAAGTAATTTTGAAAATTAATCTTAATTAATAATAACTATATAACTAATAGGCTGTATCCAAATATTGAGTTCAACCCTGTTACCGAATGATCTTCCCCACTGCAAAAAAAGCGACATTCTTCAACATTATAACATGCTAAATTTATTTGATTTAATAGTAATTTTAATCATAATTCAATTAATAATTTGGTCCTTTTATACAGCATGATAGGACAAGTAAATAATTTCATTCCATTGTGACAATTCAACCCTGTTACCAAGTCATTATAAGAAAAATGTTCAAATAAATTTTTTTTTTGTTCAATATATATTTTACTCAACACATTGGCCTCAAACCAACTGAACTCAGCTCAATTTAGACTTAATATTCAACCCTCTTACTTGCAACCACATTACCTGTTCTGACATAGTTTTTGTATTTTATTTCATGATTACATGTTCATACAAATTTGATCAAATAGCTAATTTTGTTGTTTAATGATTATAATGTGTATTGCTGGAAAATAAAATCACATAAATGAGGGTTTTATACTGTTTAGATTAGCAAAACTTAGACCTCGAATGACATAAAAGGAACACAAAACTGCATATAGTTTGGTCTCATTTAGGTGGATGACGAGGGTCTTTCATGAGTTTGCAAAAATAAAATAAAGAGTTTTAGGCCCTGTTCCATATACGATTTATGTACTGTGCACACTATAAAAACAATCATTTATTTTTCATGAATAATGTGATTTTTCTGTATTTTTCTAATCTCTCCTCCCTTCAGGTTGAATTGACATCACTTTGACCTGTCCTTACAAGTCAGCAGATTCTGTTCCTCACTAATAGAGATGAGCTTGACCCCATCCAGTCAATGGCTTGCCCAGTATGCTTGTGCCAAAGACACTGGAGTTTCATCATTTAAACACAAACAGACTAATGGCACCTCCATGAAGGGTTCTCATCAATCCACCCCAAACTAAACTCTGCATGTGTTGCACAGAGAGTCCGTCATTGCAGAATGAACAATATTTATGGACTGATAGTGCCGCCTCACTGAGCACAGGCTTGTCCAGGTCGTGTAAACACACATTTGACAGAGAAAGACGACTAACGGGCCTCACTGACCCTCTGACTTAGCTGATTTTTAAGGATGCAAATAATACCCATCTCGCAGACATATATATTGATTGTGGTTAAGTTGATATTCTAGAGCAAGGGTTGTCAAATTGGGAGTCGTGAGGGAACTGCAGGTGGTAGTGTGTGATTTGAAGAAATGCTAATAAATCATAAAAAAAAGTTAAATACATAATTTAAAAATAAAAACAATCAAAATATAGCACACACTATTTATTAAAAAGATGTGTTTGGGGAAACGGCACATCAGATTCTGGACAAAACAAGCTAAGAGCCATTTATGAATTAGTCTATTGCTTTTTATGCATTAGAATCTTCAGTCGCTGCAGTCATAATTTAATTTAACTGTGCAGGGGCATTTCCCTACTTATCTTGAATTTGGGGGGCATTTTGGTTCAGTTTAGTGGCATTTTTACTCCAAGTCCCCGTTAATTTCCGACGCTGGTGTAGGTGCATCAGGATTTGTGAGATGCTGAATATTCGGTGAGAAGGTTCATCCATTGCATAATGGTTTTCAGCTCTGAAGGACAGTTTTTGTTGCAATAGTAGAGGGCAATTAGTAGAGACTTGTTTGTTGATTTCTGAGTAGTCTCTAGCAAAGCAGAAGGTTTTTCCCAAGAAGCTGAGTAGAAGACATATGGCATGAAAATAACTGTCTGTCAGGTCTAATATGCAGAGAGCAGGTGTTTGAACTCCCATAATGCTCAAACATCCTTTCACAAACACAGCAGAGGGAGAAAACTGAGTCAGAATCAAATATTAGCTTATTTAATGATTTGTTATCTCTAAGGAAGGTTATGGATATAATATTGCTTTATATTAATACAATTTTTATTTTCTTGTCAGGTCTCAAGTGTTATATTATTAGGAATAAAAAAGATTTATTAAAAGGGAAAAAAAAAAAAAAAAAAAGAGTTTATTCAACAATTCGTCGATTTTAATTGAATATGAAAATAGCCAGTAAATGCTCAGAAAGGTATTTGGATCAGAATGGTGCATGAAGACAACACGCTCTGTTCAGCGTGCATGTGTTTATGAATCATACGGAGCACTGAGCTTTGATATGAGTGTTTTTCTAATGCATCTTATCATTTAAGTAGAGACATGACACAACAGTCATCCTGCCATAAAGACAAAACAATCTTACTGTCCCAACATATCTTCATTCATGCTGACTACATGAAAACCCTTCTGACCTGCCTGGTGAACTGAACTCATGGGCTATTTAAAGCAAAAACTCATCCGAAAATGAAAAGCTGGTCATCATTTACTCACCCTTATTTCGTTCCAAACCTGTATGACTTTCTTTCTTCTGCATGTGGATGTGCAGAGATTCTATCTATCTATATTTTATATTATGAATTCACATTTTTCTCATTTATATATGTCTGTAAAGACACATAGCTTCATGCTTCACAGCTGCTCTGGCAGACATTTGTAACCCTATAAAGTCTCATTTATGTATCATATTTGATATACAAATTTCTAAGGCCTCTAAATGTCTTTTAGTATAATTGTGAAGCTTTTAGGTAGTGGTAATCTTTATAAAGTAAACATAAGAATAACTTATTGTTAGTTAACATATTGTAAGTAATGTATTGCATTGCATTATATGTTTTGCACCCAAAAAATTATAGCTACAGAGCTCTGAAATTAAAATCGACGCATTTAAATATCATTTTACAGTAAAAAGTCATTATTGGGAGATATAGAGTGACAACTGATTTAAGCATTTTATTTACAGTTTTTCTCAGTCGCTTTGGAGCATTTCTCAAATCATCCTTAATATTTGCAAAAAAGTATGTGCATTTCTCAAGACAATTCGTACAAACAGCACCACACAATGGATAACCTGCAGATGCCTGTAACTTACTCAAAATCTTTAGTTCATCTCTCAAAATTAAGTATTTATGTCAATGAACATATCACTGCCATCAGAATGAAAAGCCCTTGTGTCATTGTTCACAAACAAGATAGTCAAAATGCTTAGTCATGTTGTCAATATAACAGTGCACTTTGTTAGTATTACTTACTGTAAAGTAAACTATGGCAACATTTTGGATGACAGTTACTGTTTGAACAGTATGCCATATGTTTATGTATGCTATATATCCATTTCAAAAGTACAAATTTACACATTACTGTATATGGGATATTGATTGAAAGAGACTTGATAGAATTCCCAGTTACACTTTTACTAGTGGTCTGACCAAAAAAAAAACAACAACACACATTACAAATGCAGAAATGCACCAAACCGACTGAGAAAAACTGTAAGTAGTTTGCTATACTGTTATAAAGATCTTATTGATTAACACTACAAGCTATCAGAATTTCATCTTATTTTTGGTCATTATCAGTAAATGCACCAGACTACATATTTTTGCTCAGTTTGGGCCTCTGAATAAAACTGATTTTCCTTCTCGACTATGAGGACCACATTCTTACTATATCATACTACATGGACCATAAAAGAAATTTTTTTATTATTAAAATTGTTTTATTTTATTATTTCATATGTCAGCATATTACAGGGTTAAGAGTATCAATCTCTGCATCTTCTAACCTCGACAAGGACAGTTATGGCAAGAGCAAGAGTAAAAGAGACTTCTGAACTCTATGACCATGTCCTGCTTGGGTTATCATAGGACTAATTCTTGGTTGTCAGCATTTGCATCATGGTTGTATTTGTGGTCGGGGGTGCAGGGCACGTACCTTGTTTCTCAAGGCCAATCGACAAGCTACGGCCAAACGTCATCCCTCTTCCTCGTCTCCCTCCTCCTCTGTTTTGTAGATGAGCCCCTCTCATATCTGGCCTTCACAAGAAACCCTTCCTCAAGGATGAGGATGGGCGGCCCACTCTCATCTCCCACGTCCAAGACTACTAGGCAGCGAGATATATTACTTCCTGTCATTAGTGTGTGTGTGTGTGTGTGTGGTGCACATGCAATCATAATCATGTAGTGTTTAAACTGAGTGGCTGAGAATAGACTTTAATTTAGTGCTTTTGGCCTGTTTTCACACTCTAGGTCACTCTATGCAAAACTTAAAGCACTATTACCTGATCATTTGCAATATATTCACCGTTCATTGCTGAATAATGTGTGTATGAAAGTCGAGTGCTCCTAAAGCAGATGAAAACGTTCTTGAAACTGAGTATGTACAGGTTTGTTCAGCTTGCGGTGGGAGCTGCAGGTCGCAGGGGTTTCAGCCACAGCTGTTCCTTATCTGTCATGACACAAAATTATTATTGGGGCGGGGGGGAGCCCTGTGATTTAATTTGAGTTTCTGCATGATTTCAGAGCTCCAGTGCTAATGCTTCAGAGCAGAAAAACTTACAAATGTGAAGTCTTTTAAAGTAAAACATATATGGGAGATGACAATTTTTTTTCTTACAATATATTTGAAGGATTGGGGTCAGTACAGAAGTCTCTATGCTCACCAAAGCTGCGTTTTAAAATGTTAAAATAATCATTTAATATAATAATTTTAAATAAGTGTTTTCTATTTTTAATATATTTTAAGATGTAATTTATTGCTGTGATGCAATGCTAAATTTTCAGCTGTCACATGGTCATTCGGAAATCATTCTAATATTTGGTGCATTTCTTATTATTGTCATTATATTTTTAATAATATTTTTGTGGAAACCATGATATGTATATATATTTTTGTCAGGACTCTTTGATGAAAGTAGAGCGTTTATTTGAAACAGAAATATTTTGCAACAATATCAAAGTCTTTACTGTCACTTCAGATCTATATAATTCATCTTTGCTAAATAAAAAAATTATTAACTTTGTTAAAAAAAAAACTGTACAGCTGAACAGTAGCGCATATATTTTTTCCACTGCATAAATATAAAGCGGTGAAAACATGAAGTAAAAACTCATCTTGAGTATTCTTAAGTATTATTTTTACACCTTAAGTATTATTTTCAAAATACATATAAATATAAAAGTAAAACCCAAAGATTTCTGATAACTTAAAATGAGAAAACAGATTACCTTGATTAATTTAAGTTTAGAATACACTATTACACACAAAAACACACAAAAGTTTTCTGAAATTAAAATACAACAAAATGAAAATTCAAAATACAGGTGAAACATCTGTAAAAAAATCTAATTCATATTAATACTGTACGTTGAACCCTATTTTTATGGATATTTTTACAGTGTATTTCTAGTACTGTAAACTCATTTCATTTAATCACTTAAAGAATATTGCCTGCAATACAATTCGAACTCCACTCAATATGATGAAAGTAACGTATTGATTAAAAGCATTTAATACATTGACATATTTACAGTAACGCTAGCTAACAAAAAATATGTGATAATACCAAGTGTCTCAACAAGCAGTTTGAGTTCTGTTACAGAATCAGTTATGAGTTCACGAACTTTTCGATTAAGTGCAATGAACTTGCACTAATGTTGAGTGAAATTAACTAATTTATATGAATTTCATTTAATAAATCTGACTGTACAGAGCATTTAACTTGAACAAAACATGCCGTTGCAAGGTTATATATATAATAATTTAAAAAAGAAACAAAACCTGCTGAGGGTAATGACCTTGTGGGTGTAAGTGTAATAAAATTTCCTTTTTTATGTATAATTTTCACATAACAACTCCTGCATGTTGGTAACACTCTGACTTCTAGAGGACAACATTTTTTTTTTTCAAATGGCTAATTTGTCAAAGAAACAATAAAAGATTGAGTCAAACTACTTCTGTCAAAGTAGTTATCCAAACCATTGTATGTATGAAACACATTTTTATATATAACTTGGATCTGGAGAAAGAAAAGGAATGTCATATCACTGACCCGTTGACAGTTGACACTTCAGTTGCACTTAAAAAAGCTGAACGTATCAAACCAAGTGACCTTTATTTTAAAGAAAGTGACTTTTCAAGAAAAACATTTCACAAAAGTAGCATGTAATCAAATGTATTTAGATCTGTCAAACATTAGTGTCTCATGTTACTGTAATGTCATCTGACTTCACGCATCCAATCAAATCACTGCAACAAAATGGCCTAGAATAATGTAGTTTGTTCTGAGAAAAGCTCTGGCATCATTTGTTTGATATTTTTGTATCTAATGCAATGACATTACATACAATACTTTTTTGTATGAAAGGTCAGGTTAAAGGAGTTTTGTGTCATTTATGCAATGTGAGGAGCAATAGTAAAGCATTGGAGGAGATGTTAGAGGAATGTTTGCGTTCAAGGTTGCATCTGTCGGAATGCATGTCAGCTTGATGAAGAGGTGTGGGTGTTGGTCTGGTGGATTAGGCGGGGACTGGGAGGACGGTGCTACGTTAGGCGGTTTGGTTGTGTCAGGGTCGAGGGTAAGGACATGCATGTGTGCGGTTTGTTCAAGCGTGCCTGTGTGAACGGTGTGTGTGGCCACATTAGAGGGCAGGCGTCGGCGCTGTGTCAAGCGGGTGAAGGGGAATTAGATGAGCGGGGAGAAGAGGACCCCCTGTAGATGCGTACTCCAGGAGTCGTGTCTGTTAAAAAAAAAAACGCACACAGCAGAGCCTTGTGGGATAGGCTGCTTAGATGCCAAAAAAAGGCCAAAATATCATCTTTTTTTTTGTGATGGAAATAGGCCCCCCTGGGGGAAATGTGTAGGGTTATGCTGATATTATTTATACTGAATGGGAATGATTTACGAAAACTGTATAAAAAATCGTATAATAATAACTATTTATATTCAACTGTTCAAGTTGTTTTTTTTTAGTTGCTCTAGTTATTAGGGGACTGTCAGTGTCCTCTGAATAGTAGTAATAATAGTAATAAAATGAAAAAATGTTATACTGTTCAAATGTTGGAGGGTCAGTTTTTTTTTTTCAAATGAATTCTTTATTTAGCACGGATGAATTCATAAAAGACATTTATATGTTACAAAAGATTTAGGCAATAAGATTTCAAAAATAAATCAATTCCTGAAAAAGCACAGCTATTTTCAAAAACTGAATTAAGAAAGTTTTTGTAGCACCAACTCAGCATAAACTGGAAAAAAAATGTGGTTGTAGAACCAATTTTCACAAGAATTTCTGGTAAATTCACAATATAAGTACAAAGAAACATCAAATACGCACTGAATTAAACATCAAGTAGACAAATATGAGTATTTATTGTAGTATTATGGTATTTTCTTTGAAAACATGCTCCAATTAATCTTTATTTACAACTGTGATTTATTTATTTATTGTGTATTATTTATTATATTAACTGATTATTTATTATATATATATATCTTTTTTCTTTTTTTTTTTTTTACAGTGCATTAGAAGGTTTTGAAGGATTACTGTGACACGAGACTGGAGTAATGATGCTGAAAAATTCAGCTTTGCCCACAGGAATAAATACTATTATTATGATTTAAAAATATTTACAATATTTTAAAATAGAAAATAAATCTAAATATTGCAGAATATTTAAAATATTACAGTTTTTACCATATTTTTGACCAAATAAATGCCACAAACTTTTGAATGGTATATATATATATATATAATTATTGGTCAGCATTTGGAAGGAATATGAGTGTAATTTGGGGTTGATGCATATGTTTGTGCATTTGACAATACAAATAAAAAAACATATACAGAAGCAAGTTTTGGACTGAACAGAAATTATACAGAAGCAGCATTTTAAACTATTTAACGCAACCACCAATGCCAAGAAACATGTTTATTGTCAGACTGCACTAATTTGGCCATGACTGTATTTTCTAAAGGGTTCCTCTTAAGTGGCATGTCAGGTCACTCATTGAGATGAATGAGAAGAGAAATGAGAGTGAATTTGTGTGCTTACGAGTGTGTGTACTATACCTACAGGCTCGCTGCGGCCTTGACAACGTGGGGGATGAGGAGGCTTTTCTGGCAGTGGATCTTACCAGCTGCTGGAGTCCAGATATCTCGTGTGTAGAGACTGTCCGCAGAGGGCCAAAGGGGGGCTGAGTTTTGCTCAAAATTTTGATTTATTTGTTCAAGACACGTTTCATATCCAGAGGTTGACAGGCATGGATGTCTGGCTTCTTTTGAGGATTTAAGTATGTTAATTATTACATTGATAGTTCCAATTATTAAACAATTTATAGGCAGTTAGAACACATGAGGTGTTTTTAAGTGTTACCATTGTGGACAGATCTGATATTGCTCTTAAAGTAGCATTACAGTACGTCTGATGCGGAGTGTTTCTATATTGAGACATACTCTGTGTGCCTTGTTGAAATGAACATCCTGTCAAGATAGAATGCCCTACTGCTTCAGTAAATATATTTATACCGTATGTGTCCAAGGCTGCCTATGGAATTGGCCTTGTGACTGTCAAAACGTGCACACGGCATTGTAGTTTATGGACAAAGTAAATCTCTCAAACGGGCACCAACGGGAAAAGAGCACATTGTAGTTTTAGAAACCCTTCAAGGGCAAGAAATTTCTCAAGAATACCCGACCCCTTTCCAGAAAATCTCAGCTTGCTGTGAATTATATTGTTGAGGCCATTTTTGTGTTTTTACCCGTGCAAAGGACAAAGAGTGACGTGTGCAGCATTTAAGATTGAAGTTCACACACTCTTCATAATAATAATATTTGTGTATATTGCATTTAGAATGTTAATAAGTCGATTATTTCATGTTTTTTTTTTCAAAGTGCTACACTTTGAATAGACATGGCTTAAAGACCATGTCTTTAACTAAGTGACTAGGCCTAAATTCGTACAATTGCATAGACTTGCCTTATTGCTTTTATAAAATGGTTTGTACATAATAAAAAAAGGGCACAAACTTCAAGCACATTACAAGCAGACCTGTGTTAGCGCTCAAATGCTAAAACAATAGATGTACTGTTTTAAACGAAGACAAACGTATTGTGACACTTTATGGTTGTCAAATGTTGGTTGAATTTGTTTATAGTTAATGTGATGAACTACACCTGTGTAAGCTTGAGCAGAACTAACATCTAATAAAACCACCTTGGGATCAATTGATTAAAAGTTCTTGGGAAAATGGCTCAGAAAAGTAAAGTTCTAGTTATTTGTTTGCGGATGCTACTTAAACTGATATTTCTATATATGCAATGACATTCAGATATTATTAAGTGTGATTTTCGATTCATTGCACCTACATTATATATTGCTATAAATGAAAGTTGTCTGAAAATGTTCCTTTGTTAAAATGTACACTTTAGCATACTTAATGCGTATAAATAGTACGCCAAATAAAAACGAAAACTCGTGGTATTGATACGCAAAAATGGACTTTGGCGTGTATATGCTACGCACGTGTTTGGCGTGCATATAATATGCAGTTTTCGCTTGCATATGATACGAAATGTGTTGGCGTGCATATGATACGCATCTACCCCACAACCCTAATCCTATCCATTGCGTAGCATATACACGCCAAAGTCCATTTTACACACTTTCATGAGATCGGGTTACTTTTAAAAGAGTAACTACTTAATACATAAATAATAAACTTTAAAAGTACTTATGTGTGGACGTATTTTTTTTGTGCTTTAGTATGTTAGTCAAAACATCAAAATACGTGTACTTCTTTAAAGCGCGACAAAAGATTATTAAAACAATTATTTATTCTTATTTTATTAAGTAGGCCCTACACTTAGACGACAAGTAGACATGAAAGCCTGCTCTCTTTAAGTACACTTCAGTGGCCTTTTATGTCATCAAAATTATACAAATAATAATGAATACTTTTTAAGATGTGAAGTAGCACATTCATGCAATTAAGCGCACTAAGGGTTACCAATATCCCTTGCTTTTCTCTTAACAGATGTACCGCACGCCAAATCAGCACTTCTTTGCATGCAAAGCGCGAGATGTGGCTCCTCATTGTCCTCATTGTATTCCTTCACTATCAGACATTGATGTTTAAGCAAAAGACGGAGGAATGCTCGCCAAGCAAAAATAGTCTCTCCGGAGTCAAAGCATCGCGGTGAGGCGCTTCATATCAGGAACAGAACGCCAAACCCGAGCAGTGCAGCCACAGCAGCCCGGCATAACACTGCTAACCTTGACAGCGGTAACTGATACACTGTCACGTCTCTCACCGCCACACTGCCAAATGCATTTAAATGCATGAAGCGACGGCCACTGCACTATTCAGCTTACTAACACAATTTCGACTATAGTTTTGACTATCTTCTTCAGTAGACCTACTCCATTCAGTCAGCCTTGATGTTAAATATAAATCAAAGTAAGCTTTATTTTATTTTGCACTATGAATGTTTAGGCTACACGTGTAACATAAAATAATTTGCCTGCTTTTGTAAAGTTGCATATAAGATTAGGCCTACTTCGCGACATATGAAGACTTCAGATGCAAAAGCCTCTAAGTTCAGTCTGAAGTGTTCTTCTAAAATGATCATTTTTATCAGGCTCCGTTTAGGTTCAGTGAGTTCAGTTTAATGGCAATAAACAGATCCTTTTCATACTGAATAACTGAACACATATAGGAACCCGATCAAATGCTTCTTCAGACAGAACTTATAGGCTTTTGCATCTGAAGTCTTCATATGTCCTCTCATATTCTTATTAGAGCAATTCATTTTGTCCACTGTAGCTCATGGATATTATGGGTCTCTTGACAAATAAAGGACTTCTGAGATGGTAAATGGAGAAATATTTTACAAATCCTTTTCAAAACGTTCGTGAGTTCATAGAAATGCCATCTTTGTAATCAAGTTGGTCTTTAAAACGCATTCATTCGATTTCGTGCAAACATTGGAATTAATGACTCCGATATGTCAAGTGGTGTAACCACTAGGGGAAAAAAGTAGCCCTACTGAAATATTTTCCTTTCATTTTTTACACAATCGTTAGTTTCAAAGAAGTTCTCAAGGTGAATCGTACTTTTGAGTCACATGAGGTTTTTAAAGTTTGCTCCATTTCACCTTAAAAAAGCGTGCCTTTTCACAATGAATACATAAATAAATAAATCTAGCGATAACACAATGGACCTCTGTTTTATGGGTTTCTTATATATATTGACAATATTTTAATATTAATAACATTTTGTATTTTTTTGTTAATACTCCTCCCGGACAGAAGAATGAGCGTCACGTGAATTAGCTTGATTTTTTTGAATGTATTTTTGAATAATTCATAAATTCAGACTTTGTCACGTCAGTGACCCTTACTTTTTGTGTATCTTAGAGAAAGAAGGCTATAACTGTTTTAAGTCTTGGTGTATCTTAAAGAGGACAACCTTGGCTTGAATACGAGATGCCATCATAATTAGCCTACATCAGCTAATATATGAGATAATATATAATAATATATGAAGCACATTCATTCGATTTCGTGCAAACATTGGAATTAATGACTCCGATATGTCAAGTGGTGTAACCACTAGGGGAAAAGTATACTGAAATATTTTCCTTTCATTTTTTTTTTTTTTTTTTTACACAATCGTTAGTTTCAAAGAAGTTCTCAAGGTGAATCGTACTTTTGAGTCACATGAGGTTTTTAAAGTTAGCTTCATTTCACCTTAAAAAAGCGTGCCTTTTCACAATGAATACATAAATAAATAAATCTAGCGATAACACAATGGACCTCTGTTTTATGGGTTTCTTATATATATTGACAATATGTTAATTTGAATAACATTTTATTTATTTTTGTTAATACTCCTCCCGGACGGAAGAAAGAATAATGAGCCTCACGTGAATTCGCTTTTTTTTAAATGTATTTTTGAATCATTCATAAATTCAGACTTTGTCATTCACCCCTACTTTTTGTGAAAGAAGGCTAAAACTGTTTTAAGTCTTGGTGTATCTTAAAGAGGACAACCTTGGCTTGAATACGAGATGCCATCATAATTAGCCTACATCAGCTAACATATGAGATAATCATTAGCTAATACAATCTGATAATAATACTTATTTTAAAACAACGAAGCGAGAGAAAAAAAAATTATAGAATAACAAAATGTAAGCACTTTTGTTTTTGCATTATAGTAGGATACTTATTAACGTACCAATCCTTAATTGTGTGAATGACACAAACTACTTTTTTTTTTTTGCGGGTTTGGTAATAAAATGCTGCGGCTGTAACGACTGGCTCGCATCATCTTCGTGAGAGCTGTCACATGAGCGCGCGCTATCCAATGAAGACCTCTCCGATACTCTGATCCAGCTCAGAGGAAGACGTTCAGACGCCGAGGAAGACCTCAGACCTGTTAGATTCGCTCCTGAAGTTTCTGGAGGACTGGACGGACCGCGTTCCCTCACTGGAGCTGAATGATAAAGACGCTGTTCGAAGCGGCTCACGCATGCTGGACGCGCAGATTAATGGTAAGCCTCTACACTGGGTTTGGAAAACAATCATTCTGAAGAGAGGCTGTTCCAAAATGCGCTTCATTTAGCATCGTTCTCCTCGTCACACATTTGAAGTTTCAGTTCGTGAAGCGCAAACTATTTGATGTGGTACAAAACATAGAAATACAAGAAATACAGATAGATTAATACTGATAATCTAATATATATATTTGAACGGCGCAAATACGCTTCTCTAATTTGAATGCATTATATAAAATACATTATTTAAAAGACGGTGAACTATCTGGCAGGCAGTAGGAATTAGCTTGAATTCCGCCTATAACGTGTTTCATTTGATAAATGTTTATTTAAATATTTGTAGTTAAGCATGGGATATGAAATATCTTTTATTCACTCATGCATTACAGGTAAGTGGATATAGGCTAAATTGTGGTTAAATGAATATGACATAAACTGACACTGTCAGTTATTAAAAGGAAAAAATCTTCCGTTTATCTGGAAGATAAATCCAGATAAATCCTTGTAACGTTTTCCCGTTCAAATCTGTCTGCCATTTCTTCAAGCTTTTCAAGCCTTTTATCGAGCGTAGCTTTTTGCATCAGGTTGATATTTAAATAGTGTCCTTATTTAAATATACCGCAGTACTTAAATGCAAGCAACAGTCGGTAGTTACCCCAAAACATTAAGAAAACTAATTCGATAAAAAACGTAAATAACGATTAACTCCACCATCTGAATTAATTAAACAATTCGACTATAGTCTGTAGTTTAATTTCCACATAAGAATGGCCAGAAGTATTCATCGTGAATATGAATTAATTCATCAGTAAATTATAATTAATAATAGAATTAGGGACAATCAAATAATAATAATGGTCCTTTTAGTATGAAAACTATGAGTGAACAAAACATCTTATTAGCTCGAGGTGTGTGTGTGTGTGTGTGTGTGTCTCGTGAAGTGGGCGTGGGAGTCAGGCGGGCGGTGGGTGGGTGGTCACGTCCATATAGGAGGATGACAGGAGTCAATATAATCAAATCCATCTTTTCCTCTGCGTGTCCAGATGCACGACAAAACAGATGCATCGAGAGCTCTAGACCTCTAGCATTATTTTCCCATAAACATCCTTTTGATTTGACACTTTTACACAGTCGTCCTTTTATTTGACCACTGTTCGGGAATACGCTAAGGTATTTTACAAGTGCATGCTTTACTCTATCTGATAAAGTTGTCTTGTGATGTTTAGATCATTATATCATTATACTGTGGCCAGTGTGCACGTGCACAGTTAATTAAGCGGTCTTGATTTTATTTTCTCATTTAATTGTTCAATAATAATTTCAAATGAAAACAAAATCATTGTGCATATATATATATATAATATTATATAATATATACGTATATAATTTTTTTTTATTTTTACGATCATAGCATCTCTAACAGAAGCGAATGATTTGTTGCCTCAGTCACAGACGCATCTGTGAGCGTGATGGACTTCACAGCAGATGAGGAGCTGGAGGAGTTGTGTCCGGTATGTGGAGATAAGGTGTCCGGATATCATTACGGCCTTCTTACCTGCGAAAGCTGTAAGGTACGATCCAGCTTCTCTTTTGTTATTAACTCAACGTGTCGCACTAACTTAATAATCATAAACCAAAGAGTTTATTTTACAATGTCCTTGTTACCCATGTTACATTTAGTTAGTAATAACAGCATATACCTAGCACGTGTTGTTAATATTACTCACTACTCAAATGTATAATTGCACTGTAACAAGGACATCTTAAAATAAAATGTAATCCAATATCTTTTTGGTTTCATCATGTATGCAAAGACATACTGCACTTGACTGTCAACTCTGGTCTGTTCGTTTAGAACAGTCCAATATGATTACAGGCTGTACTCCTGTTGTTTTTAAACAGTTGACAGAGCCTGCCAGAATATAATCCTTATTATATGCATTATCATGACAGGGTTTTTTCAAGAGGACAGTTCAGAATAACAAGAGATACACGTGCACACAGAACCAGGACTGTGGCATTGACAAAACCCAGAGGAAGAGATGCCCCTTCTGTCGCTTCCAGAAGTGCCTCAGCGTCGGCATGAGACTGGAGGGTGAGCCGTGCTTCTCATTAGAAAACTTACATGTAGAGAAAACAGGAAAGCTTTTGCTGTAAAGGAGCCAAATCAAAATTATAAGCTGTACTGTCATTTATGAAGCCACCCTGAATGTCCTGATCATTTTACTGCTGTCTTGAACAGCTGAACCTGAGAGAATGTAATGCTTATTATATGACATTAAATCATGTATTATATGCGTTTATGTTATATTTTGACTCCAGGCTAAGCTTAGCTTGTCATTAAAGACATTTTAGTAAAATATAAAATATATCTAGAGAAAAGGGACAACATTTCATCTGATATTTCATTATCATGATTTAATTAAAATGATTTTTGAAGAATTAATGTCATATTTAATGACACTCATTATGGAGTTTATACCCAGAAGATGAAAAGACTTTAAAAAAATATCTAAAATAGCCTTGATTTACTTACAAGTAATAAAAACCATTTGTTTTGATTCATTGGGCCACATCTATACCAGTTAACATCTTGTTAAAAATATATTTTAATGTTTTCATCGCCATTTATGAACCCAAGCGTATTTTCTTCCAAATCAACTTAATTTATGAACTTTTTACTTTTTTCAAATTTATTTGAAAGTTTCTGGGATGGAAAATATCCTTGTCAGTCTCTTATTTTGCTCTCTGTGCGCGCGATTCCCAGGCCGAGTGCAGAGAAGCACCTGTTTCCGCGCGCGCCTGTGACACATTCCTCACGCGCTGATAAGACTTGCGGATTCATGTTGAGAGTTCACAAAAACCAGGCCGGAAAATGTCCATATGAAGAGAAATATCCATTTGTTTGTGCCCTGACTTACTTAAGCAAAACCGTGCCAAGCATTCCTTGCTTTATTTGGCTTTTTATCCACTGTGCTCCTAAAATAGGCTTACATCGCCAATTGTATTAGACAAACAGCACATCTGCAAAATGTAATTAACATTTGATAAGTTTGATATGCAACCTTTAACACTCTCGCCCTCTTTCCTCCCAGCTGTCCGTGCAGATCGAATGAGAGGGGGAAGGAACAAGTTTGGTCCCATGTACAAGCGGGACCGTGCCCTGAAACAGCAGAAGAGAGCTTTAATCAGAGCCAGCTGCTTTAAAATAGAGGCCAACCCATCCCTCCTGTCCAGCACCCAGATTGAGTACCCACATCCCGGATCACTCTCAGGTCTCCATCCCCCTTCTCTGTCCTCTCCGGAGTACGACTGCCCCCCTCTCTGCCCCCCGGCCCTGGGTGTTGCGCTGCAGAGCTATGGCTCATTCCCGGCTCAGTACCAATACACTGCTCCCTCTTTACAGAGCAGATCGATTAAAGCTGAATACCCAGACGCGTACTCCAGTTCACCTGACTCCTCTTTAGGGTACCCGTACCCTGACGGCTGCATGCCTGCGTCCCCACACACCAGCCCCATGAACCCTGGCTTGCCCCCGCTGGTGCTAGAGCTGGCCAGCTGTGATCCAGATGAGGAGCAGGTATGAGATATATCATCTGGAGGTAGAAATTAATTAGTTCACATAAAAAGTGAAAAATCTACTTTATTTATTAACCCATAAAAATGACTTTTGTTGGTGCTTTTGTTTTTCAGGTTCATTTAGTCAGATTAAATGACTTGAGATGTTACTAAACTAAGCACAGGTTTGTTTACCTGAAAAATCCCTTTTTCTAGAAATGAGAAATTGAACAATAATTCAAATATTGTGTCTTATAAAAAAGAAAGTCTTTACAAACCTGTATGACATTCTTTTGAATGCAAAAGATGATTTTAAAATACATTGGACCCCACCGACTTACTTTTGCCACTTTTGTCGTACAGGTTTTTGAATAACTTGAGCAAAGTTTGCCGCAATGTTTATTTTTGGGTGAACTATCCCTTTAAAGGGAGGAGAATTCTGGGATTTAAAAGCGTGCACAGTTTGATTCAAACCTTTGGTATTTCTAACATATGTGGTCAAAACAGATCAAAGACAAGTGTAACATTTTAATTTTTTATATATTTTAACAAAATGGCTGTTCTATTTTTTAGTTTAATAATATAATATTTTTGTATCACTTTACAGTAAGAATCCATTTGTTAACATTAGTTAACTACTGTTCATTAGTTAACATAAACTAACAATAAAAATACTTTGCATTTAAGTTCAACATTTTCTAATACAACAGTACAAAAAAACAATACAACAATACAAGAATCAAAAGTTGTATCTGTTAAGAATATTTAATGGACCTGAGCTAACATGAACTAACAATGAGCAATTACCAAAACATTACCATTACCATTAATAAGTACTTTAACAAATGTATTGGTCATTGATAGTTGATGTTATTTAATGCATTAACTAGCATTAGCTAATAGAACCTTATTGGAAAGTGTTTTCTTTAATATTTCATATTTTGAGGGTACTAAACAATATTCACCTCTAAATTCTGCAACATTTATTTCTCTATAAAATAATCCATTAAAAATATACTGTTTTTCAATTGATGCAGTTTTTAAGTTAAAAGCAGAGCAAATTGATTTAATACCACACACCATTCTGATACATTTATTTCTCAATTTGACTTAGTTGCTCTGTGTTTTGCTTTATGTTTGCAGTTGAGAGGGAAGATCTGTGCATACCTTCACCAGGAGCAAAGCGGGAAGGGGAAACTGGAGAAACCGCGGCCGTTCAGCCTGTTGTGTGTCATGGCGGATCAGACATTATTCTCAATAGTCGAGTGGGCAAGAAGCTGTGTCTTCTTCAAGGAACTAAAGGTACTGCTCTGAGATAAGACAAAGTGTGTGTGTGTGTGCTTATACATGTGGACACATCTCTGATCATCCAAATGATCATTCTGGAGTGTTTTGTCTATTACTATTTTGGAGAAAGTCTGCTATTTTGTCGCCAAACCACGTATCTTACTGAAAGATAACATTTAGGGACGCCAAGACATTCAGATATTGTGAATGTTTTGTTGTAGCATGTTTGTCAAGCAGCTTTAAAAGTAAGATTACATTTTAATGTTTAGATTTTAGTGGTGGTATCGCTGATATGTGTCAAAGTCCAAATTCTTGCTCAATTTCCAAAAAGGTTTGGATGGATGTTAATATCCTGAGAGGAATTTTGGCAAAAAGGCATCAGATGTGAAGTTGGAAGCTCGAATTTGGACACTCAGTTGCTATTCACATCAGGGAGTGTTGCAAATCACAAAAGATTTGTTGTTGCTGTGATTCCGAAACAGATACAGTGTTGACATACATAGAATTTGCTCTCTCAAAGCTCTCACCTCTTATAAATGTCTTAATCATCGGTCTCGACTCATATTAGACGGAATATTCGGTTGATAGATGACTGCATGTTCGAATGAATTCAAGCAAATAATGTAGAATTTCAAACTTTGATTTTGCACATGCACACCTGCATGACCGTCGCATATTTTTCGTACACTTCATTCCATTCTGCAGCCATGGCAACTAGCGTTCTGCGATTGCGAGCATGAAATGTGTCAGAGTTTGAAAACACATGCCAGCGACTGACTCCTGCAGACACAACGCTTTCAGAAACACTTAATTACATTCCGTACCGCAGTAGTTCAGGAATCAGAGCCACATTGTTCCGGACTGCTGAAAGGTATCGTGCGATGTGGAAAACTTGCATTTGGATTGAAAAGGGTTTTATTAAACTCTATTTAGTGCGTGTTTGTGTGCATACTAGGGAGGGTTTGTGAATGAGTCTGACACTTTGTGTCCACAAATGCGAGAGAGGTCAAGTTTCCAAAGCTGTGGATTAGATGTAGATATACGGTTTGAGTAATTGTGTCTGGGCTGTGGTTGATATATGTAGGGCTACGCTTCTATTAGAGCTTTACTGCTGCCCACTACGTGTCAGAATACTGACACAATGTGGCCTTCAAAATGCAGCGCACTGTATACGGGTGGAGGATTAGTGGGGGAGGAAGACGAGAGACCGATGAAGGACGAGAGGTGAGAAGGTGCGAGAGGTCATCGTTTGACGCTCATAAATACAGCGCATTCGATGTGTGCTCGACGGCTGCTCGTCACAAGGACTCTCATTCCCTCGTTTTATGATGTCTATCCGCTTAGCTGTTCCTCTGCATGCAAGGGTTGTATTTCTTTGGGTTTTAGAGTCAAAGGTGATGTGCTTGAGCGTGTGCCGTGTGCTACGAGTTGAGTAAAACCGCCTGAATGTCACACATTTATTGATGTTTAGGGTTTTTGAGACTTTTTATTGAGAGGAGAAATTCTAACAAGGCTTTGAAATAATGATTATTTAATATTCTTAGATCATATATGAAATACCTTTTGCTTTTCGTGAACAGTCATCGATTTCCTATTCGCAGCTATATGATATAGTCTGTATACAGTTTCTGAAGCTTTTATGGAAGCCAGGCTTTCTGACATACACTCTCACTCACACACAAGCTCTGAGATCTCAAATCAAACCATTCGCTCGACTCTATTTACAGTCCTCATGTCATTCCAAACCTGACTTTCTTTCTTCTGTGGAGCTCAAAAGAAGATCTTTTGAAACATGTCTCTGTGTTTTGTCCATACAATGAAAGTCAAAGGTATCCAATGATGGACTTTCATTGTATAGACAGAAACACTTTTCTTTCAAAATATCTTCTTTTGCGTTCAACTGTTTTTGTCCATACTGTAGCATGTTCAAAATGTTGTTGTGTTGTGGATAACAATGTGCTTAACATTGCACTTTATTCATTTTTGTGTTACGAACTGTTATTGGATGTTGGAGTTGAATGTGAAAAGAGGCTCCGCCCCCTGTGTGTGTGTAAGGGGAAACAGAGAGAAGGGGGGTCAGAAGAGTGCTGGTTCCAGTGTGCTTCTCTTAAAAGTCGAGGTGTTGTACGGCGTGGGTTGTTAAACACCCCTTTTGCATCAAAACGCCTCGTCTGTGAACGTTACAATACCATGAAAGTCAATGGGGTCCAAAACAACACTGGACCCCATTCATTGTTTTTTTTTTTTTTAGAATTATTTCTATGCTATTATAGTATTTATTAATGTCAAAGTTGTTAGTTTTAGTAATTTTGTTACATGCTTCATTTCAGTATGTTGTTACTCAAATACTTCAACTTTATTTATTTATTTATTTTTATTTGAGCAACATTTCAAATTTTTGGTTGTTTGTTTTTTTTTAACTATGTTTTTCATAGAATATTTGTTTATTCAGCTTCATTTCAATTAACAGAAACACATGTTCATAGTTTTAGTATATAATTTAAAAACACTGACCCCATTAAATGTCATTGTATGTACAAAAAAAACACAGATTTTGTGTTTCACAGATAAAAGGGGGGGGGGGGGGGGGGGAACAGTCACACGGGTTTAGGATGACATGAAGGTGAATAAATGATGACAGAATTTCTGAATGAACTTCCTTACTTACCTATCATGCGTTAAATCAGTATCATGGCCTGATACTGTAAGCATGTAATAACTCTTAATTTCTCCTGATTTAGGTAGGAGATCAGATGCGACTGCTGCATAACTGCTGGAGTGAGCTGCTGCTTCTCGATCATATCTGCAGACAGGTGCATCATGGGAGAGACAACAGTCTGCTACTCATTACAGGACAGGAGGTGAGTATTTCCAGCCGTCATCAATATAGCACAATAATATCTCTACGTAAAAGCTTCACTGTTTGTAGAAAAGCAGAACATGAGTGTAGTGAAGGTGCTGTGTGCTGTAGGTGGATCTGTCGGCCGTGTCTGACGCGGGACCTCCTCTGGCTAGTATGGTGCAGAGAGGACAGGAGCTGGCCAGGAGACTGCAGCTGCTGCAGGTGGACAGAAGAGAGATGGCCTGTCTGAAGTTCCTCTTCCTCTTCAACCCCAGTGAGTACGACTGCATCCTATTCACACACTGCTCTACATACTTTTAAGTACATACAGAGACACAATGACAGTCTGCAGAGTGACAGAATGTAATTGAAGAAAAATTATGCAAAACACAAAGGGTTGTGGGAAATATGAAGCCAACAACAGGTGTGATTGCATATTTGAATGCATATTTTATTTTAGTTGTTAGACGTTTTATTCCACTGAATATAAAGTAGGTTTATGTTTTAATGATGAATTTTGTATAGTCATAGACTTTAAAGCAGTGGTTCTCAACTGGTGGGCCTCAGCAAACTTCATGATGTTTAAGATTATTTAAAATATAAACAAGCATTAAAACAAACTGAAGCAACGAAAAGTCAAGACATTTCCTATTTTAATGGAAAAGTCATATAAATTAATGAACTCTTATAACCTCATGAGCATTTTTATAAATATACATATATATATATATTTTTTTTTAGTTATGCCTCCAAATGTTATCATGTAGAAATGAATAAAAAAATAAAAATGAATTAAAACTATAAATAAAATAAAAGGATATAATATAATTAATATACTAAAATAAAATATATAATATTATAAAATAATATACACTTATTCTTAGTCCATAATAAAGGGGAGTCCGTCTCCCTCTCCCCTTTATCATTTAAGCACATTTGAAAATATTTTCAACATATTTTGATTTTGGAGACACTAATTGTAATCATTACATCCTACATACAGTACAGTTTAATAAATATAGTGAGCACCAAATGTATTAAATAAATACAGCACCTCTAACTCTAACTTGTATCTAGCAACAAACCTTTTCCTAGAAATGTCCAATTTCGTTTTCATTAGGCACAATAAACAAACAGCTGAAAGGAGAAAACTGGATTTGAAAGCGAAAGAATTTGTCATCTCCTCTCACTCTCACACTGATTTTTTTTGCCTAAGTGGAAACAGCTTTATTGAGTAATTTGTGTCCTTCAATGTATTGAAAAGATATCAACATTTTAATTACTGTGTGAATGGCTTTTCTGATGAGCTCTGCTAATGCTTTAAAGTGCTCCATTAATGGGTCAGGCTATTGTCACCAACACACACAAACACACACACACACACACACACACACACAGGTTTGTTTTTGTGAAAAGTGGGGACTCTCCATAGGCGTAATGGTTTTTCTACTGTACAGACCGTATATTCTATTGCCCTACACCAACCATACACCTAAACCTACCTCTTACAGGAGACTTTGTGCTATTTCAAGTATTTTCAATACACTCCATTCTGTGTTATTTATAAGCGTTTTGAAAAGTGGGGACATGGGGTAATGTCCTGAAAAGTCACCTTCTCCTTGTAATACCTATGTCATACCCTTGTCATTATACAAATTGATGTCCTCATTTGACACAAAACGCGCGCACACACACACACACACACACACAAACACACACCTCTACTGGGACTATATGGCTATGTTCAGACTGCCCAAATTCGATTATTTTCGCTCATATATGACTCTGTTTTGTTTTTTTCATAATAACACAACCCACAAGAAATCTGTTTTTTTTTTAGATTCTGATTTGGGCCACTTCCATATGTGATGCTAAATCAGATACAAGTCAGAAGTTTTGCAATGCAAGCTCATTCTGAATGGTCATATCGGAATTCATGCAACTTTTACACCACTTTAGATCAACATTAGTCACAATTCTGCGCTGACGGGTGTCACTCCAAAGAATTTACTTTTGTCACTCGGTTAATATGGAAGACAGCCATGATGGTAGTCAGCGGATGAACAGTGAGGAGTAAGTATTACAGTGACAGTAGTTAGGGCTGGACAATAATTCAATATCAATATGTATCGCGATATAATTTTTTTCAATAACGGTGATATGATTTTAAACACATTTCCGATATTTCAACATACATTACCAGTGTTTCCCATACATAATTTTATTTGTGGCGTTTGACTTCGTTGAACAAACATGAGCACTGCACATTTCAAAATAAAAACACGGCGCGGGTGTTTTATATGAAAGTATCTCTGAAGGGAACCGACTGTCTCCAGAAAAGTTTTGATGGCATTTTAATTGATAAAGTATCGTTCATGAGCGGGGGGGGGGAGCTGCTGGTGTTTCAGCAGTACTGGAGGGGAACCGTTAGGTTCTGATGCTCTCACAGCGCACTGCTGGCAGACAAGCAGTTGAGTTTCAATAATAAACCCATTTCCAGCCGACATGCTTTTGTGTGCTCTATTTTTTGTTGTCTGAAGAACTCGGAGCAGTTTCATAATCGTTACCGGTTATGAAAGTTTCAATTCTATACGAATAAGCAGACACTACCAGTCAAAGGTTTTTGAATTGCAAGATTTTTTTTAATGTTTCTTAAAGAATTATCATCTGCTCACCAAGCCTGCATTTATCTGATCAAAAACACAGTAAAAACAGCAAAATTGTGAAATATTATTACAATTTAAAATAACTACTTTCTATTTGAATATATTTAAAATGTATTTATTCCTGTGATGCAAAACTGAATATTCAGCAGTCATTACTCCAATCTTCAGTGTCACACGATCAATCAGAAATCATTGAATATGCTGATTATCAATATTAAAACCGTGATACATTTTTCAGGATTCTTGATGAATAGAAAGATCAAAAGAACAACATTAATTTGAAATAGAAATCTTTTGTAACAATATACACTATACCATTCAAAAGATCTTTTTTTAAAATTTATATTATAGAAATTATTACTTTAATTTAGCAAGGATGTTTTAAAATGATCAAAAGTGATGATAAAGACATTTATAAGGTTCCAAAAGATCTTCTATTTCAGATTAAAATGCTGTTCTCTGCACTTTTCTATTCAGCAAAGAACCTGAAAAAAATCTACTCAGCTGTTTTAAACATTCATAATAATAAACGTTTTTGAGCAGCAAATCAGGAATATTAGAATGATTTCTGAAGGATCATGTGATGGGAGTACTGATGCTAAAGCTCTGCCTTGAAATCACAGGAATAAATTATATTTTCAAATAGAAAACAGTTGTTTAAATAGTAAAAATATTTCAAAATGTACTGTTTTTGCTGTATGTTGGATCACATAAATGCAGGCTTGGTGAGCAGAAGCGAATTCTTTAAAAAACATTAAAAATCATACTGATCCCAAACAGTGACTGTATGTTAGCTTAGTTTGAAGTAAAAAAAAAATATTAATATTAATAAGAAGAGTCTGAGATTTATTTGACAGTGATTTCACATTTTTTGTTTGTATGAAGGCTAAATACTAATAAAAGGTGAACATTTATTTATTTGCGCCATTTTTTTCCTAAAATATTATATAGTTTTATAGGAGTAGGTTTCATAGAGTTGGCAAATTAATTTTTCATAAGTTTGTAGGTACAGACATCTGTTGTGGTCGTTCTTGGCCGTTTTTATGAGGCTTTTTTAATAGTGTTCATATCGATATCGAAATTATATCATATCGACCGAAATTAATAAATATATCGTGATATAAATTTTGGCCATATCGTCCAGCCCTAACAGTAGTGTTTCAAAACACTGCTTAGAAAGCTTTGAATAGTTTGCGAATCATTTGTATGCAACCAGAGGTTCGGAGAGCGTATCAAACGTATGAAACCAAATTCACTTGATTTCATTAAACGAGGCTCCGTTACGTCACCACTGTTCCGTTCGTCGCTGGGGTGGGGGGGGTGACCAGTGTCTATGGTTTTTACCTGTTTTATAAACATGTAGGCATTTTTAATGACAAATTTGTGCCGTGTGTGGCGTGAGAGAGCCATGGCTTGTCAACATAGCAACTAAGGGGGGCAGGTCTTTGCGTAGGGTCAATTAAAAGGAAGAGTAGTAGTTAATAGTCTCTTACTGGACTGTTTAGCCAAGCCCTCCATAGATCAAACAAAAAAGCAAAGAAAATGAATGAGGACACTTCAAATTTAATGGTATTAGATGCTTAGTTACGACATCTGTTAGATTATACTTTCAATAAAACATTTACAATGGGTTGTAAAGCTGTTTTTATGCATGTTTGGCCTGAGTTTTTATGCATCACCCAGTTGCCAGGCAGGCGTCACCGTGTGAGCGGGTTGTTTAGATGCGCCTTTTGAAACAATAAATGAATTGATTCAAGGCTTTGAAAAGGTTCATTTCCTATTTCCTTTTTCTCATACTTGTCATCCTCCTTTGCATGCTTCCGCAGAACATCAGTGTTCAACGCTGATTCCCTTTCGAGCGTTTACTCTACATTTGCGAAGCATTCGCAGTGGGAACTCCTCCCCTTCTCTGAATGCTTCGCAATGTCTCATTCCCGCTCTCAGGGAACTGAGGTTATGATAGTAAACGAAGAAGTTTCAGTGTCCTCCATGTTTACATCCATATGACAGCTTCCTGCGCGCCATCTTGTTATTGTTCTTTTGA
Source organism: Sinocyclocheilus anophthalmus (assembly GCA_018155175.1). NCBI lineage: Eukaryota > Metazoa > Chordata > Actinopteri > Cypriniformes > Cyprinidae > Sinocyclocheilus > Sinocyclocheilus anophthalmus. The sequence goes on along the minus strand of JADLZN010001756.1, from coordinate 141,130 downwards.
GCACAAGTGTCAGTTCAAGACCGTGATCAGTTCACACTCGAATCTGAAACTCGTCACATTTAAAACAATAAAGTGAACATCCAAACTAAAGAAAAAGCAATAGATGTGAATGTAGCCTGTAATGATTTGTCTCTTGTCTGCAGATGTGAAGCTCCTGGAGAACCAGCAGTTTGTGGAGAGCGTTCAGGAGCAGGTGAACAGCGCTCTGCTCGAGTACACGCTCTACTCTTACCCTCAGTGTCTGGACCGCTTCAGTCAGCTCATACTGCGGCTGCCTGAGGTCCGATCGCTCAGCGCGCAGGCCGAGGACTTCCTGTGCTACAAGCACCTGTGCGGAGAAGTGCCGTGCAACAATCTGCTCATAGAAATGCTTCACGCCAAGAGGTCTACCGCCGTGTGAAAGGGACACTGCTTTGAGAGTTTCAGCCACATGCGCAAAATTAATGGTGAACAGTTTTCAGGCAATTCTTTCTTACCTTACGTGATGAATGTACAGAATTTTCTCATTTGTATTCTTTTAAAATCATTTAAGCATGACAATCATTGGTGGACGTGGAGATGTTTTTTTCTTCGTGCTGTTATTCTCTAGGCCAGGGATCCTCAAATCTGGCCCACGAGATCCACTTTACTGCTGAGTTTAGCTCTAACCCTAATCAAACACACCTGAGCAAGCTAATCAGTGTCTTCAGGATCATTAGAAAATCACAGGTAGGTGAGTTTGATCAGGGTTGGAGCTAAACTCTGCAGCGCATTGGCCCTCCAGGGCAAGATTTGAGGAACCCTGCTCTAGGCTATAAAGGTAATTGCAAAGCGTGATCTCTGTAGTCTAAAGCCTCATACACACGGGACGATTATCGTGCGCGCTTATCGCCGACGTTTTTCGACGCGTCTTTTGTGTTCATACCCAAGCGATTTTTGCTGGCGATGAGCCGAGTGAACGTGCAAATTCACTCCCTGACATTAGATGGCGCTTAATGAAAAACAGAAATACCCCGGTACACATCGAATCCTATATGATCTGCAATTCCTCTCCATAGCAACTCCCTCTTATCGAGATTTTTGTAGTCGCTGTCGCGTTTGTCATTTAGCCCTTTGTGTTCAGACACCAATGAGACCAGCAGCTCTACATTCATCTTGCCTCGATGCATCTTCTTGGTCTACTTATTTCCTCTTTGTTGTTAGGTATCAATGTGTGCTCGGAAAGACAGTTTTGTGCTTGAGCGCCGGCAAGTCGTTTTTTACTGTAACTTCAGCAGCTCCAGGCACGTGAACAAAAGCGGCAATCTCATTGGCCGGCCAGTTTTTAACGCGGCGCGTCAAACCAAAAAAACGAGCCCGAGGCGTTTATTAAAAAAAATGACGCTTTTACGTGTCGGTGTGCACACTCACATTGGCGGCCTGTGTTTAGTCACGAGGCATTTAACGATCGGCGATAATCGTGCGATATTCGTCCCGGTGTGAACAAGCCTTAAGAGCGATGTTTCATTTGAACGCTTATTTATGTATCTGTTATTTTATCTTAATGCTCCTATGCTTTGAATGGATGATGAGTATTGTAATTTCTTTGTTTTCAAATACATTTATTTAGTAGGTATTTAAAAAACATTCCAAAAGGGCTTGTCCAACAATGAATCAAATGAAAAAAAAGGTATTTATTGAAATTATATAATTAACAGTATCAATTAAACTATTTAAAGCACTTTTTTTAAACATAGATTACACATTTATTTGTCTTTCCATTTAAGTGAAAAAATTGGTCGCAATAAAATAAAATAAACAACACGTCGCAGTTGTATGAGGACTGTGTGTGTGGCAGTCTAAAAGCAATCTTACTTTGAATGGGCATGTTTCTAAAGACAGCCATGCTGCTCCACTCTGAGTGTCTCTTCAGTGTGCCAATAAAAAGAGGTTATGGGAAGGTCAGAAAACATTCACACATGTTGCCACCTTTGTAAGCGCATAAAGAGAGAGTGCTTCTTTTAAAATCCATTTGAACCAATTATTCTTCAATTCATTTTTATTCTAATCAAATAAAATGTCCTGTGTATCATTTAAAAAAAAAATCTATATTCATAAATGATTACAGAGATACACACTTTCCACATCAAAACAAACAAATTAGTTTTAATAGTGAAAAAAGTAATACGGCATTTTATATGCATTGTATAAAAATAGGTAATGCCTATTAATTATTTACATTTTTACGTCATTTCAATTGGGTAGTAGACTTATAGCATGAATAAACCAAAAACAAACCATTAAATATAAATGCTGTTATGATAAGGTAATCTTCACATACTTGCTATTTGAGCACTAAAGACTTGTTTTTTATAAAAAATTAAATGATGTGTTATTGAAATTATATATTGATACTTTGAACAGTCTCTTCAGAAAGATCAAACAGCTGACAGGATTCAGTGTCCACAGTTTTCTGATTCTTCAAAATATTGAATGTAAATCTCCACGGATTGGCTGCTCGTTTCCAACCGAATTCAAAAATCACTAACAAGTCTGGCCACGATAAATGGTGTGATGCTCTTTGTTGTCCTTTTTTAGTACTACGAGCCTTTGTACTCTGACGACATCTATACATTATAAAATGATTGAGAAGTCTTTATGTGCCATGCTGAGCACAGTCTCATTGAGCGTTTACTGAAAGAGTTGTTTCATGTTAATCAAAAATCATTTACTCACTCAGCACAGACTGAGCTCTGGGAACGAGACGGCCTGCAGGATTGCGGAGGAGGCAGTGTGTGCTCCTCCACAGAAAGAGCTACGTCTTCATCCCAGGATAAGACACGAGTCCATGCAGAACTGTAGTGTAGTTTTCCCCTCAACAGCCTGTGGTGAAGCAAAAAAAAGAAAGAAATAGCAGTACTTACCATAGCAGTATTTTGATGGCATAATTTAAACATATCAAAGCTTTATTCCGTCATGCTATTTTGACCATTTTTAAGCTCAGTTCTCTATGGATTTAAACTGTTCGGCCAACAGCATTGGTTTTAGATTTAACTGTTGTCTATTCTAATATTAATTTCTTTTTATTTATCACATATTTGTTGAGAAGTGACAAAGCTTTTCGCTTATCCTGCTAGTGAAGAACTAGTGCTTTGGTGTGGACACACTTTATCTTGCAACAAGTTCATATGAAACAGTTCTTTACCTGAGGGCTTAGAGGCTGTCAGCTGAACCACCTGAAACAAAAGATAATGCTGTAATATCAAGTCAATTTGATTTGTATTGCACTTTTCACAATACACACTGTTTCAAAGCAGTTTACATTTTGCAACTATATAAGCAAGTAAGCAATTGAGATTATTTGTTTAGTGAATATCACCCTACTGTATGTTTGCAGATAAAGTTGCATATGCTTATATATGCAATAATGCATCATTATATAAAGAGCTGCACGATAATACAGTTACATTTTTGGACGAGAATTGAGATTTACTATAGTAAATATCACTTTACTTGAGTGCACAGTAGGTATGCGGATAAAGTTGGATATAATATATATATATACACACACACACAGAGTTCTGGCATGAAACTCTAGATGGCGCAGTCCGATAGGTCTAACTCAATGATCTAAGCATCATTATCACAGGCAGCTGATCCCTTGGTTCTCGCCTGTATCAGAGCAATGAGCTCGCTGCTAACATTCCAAATATACGACAGTCTTGCCGTTTAGTAGCAGCTGCAGCTTGCTTCAGAACCTTTACTTCCCCAGATCTACCTGTATAGATTTGCTACGAGGTGATTCATGTATGCTATTTGGGTGTTATTTTATGTATGTTATATTTGCAGCAGCAGTACTTCTTACATGCTCACAGCAGCATGTCAAGGATGTGCTGGCAGTAGCAAGTCTCGGTACTTGCACTGCCGCAGCAGCAGCATAGCAGATCTATTCCACCAAGACCAAATACATTAAACATTGTCATGTACATTACAAATACAATAATCCCTCAGAGAGTTTGTCGTGACAGACATATTATATATATATATATATAAATATATATATATATATATATATAAAACTACTCCCCCGACGATATACAGTTAAAATTTTGTGACATCAATCAATCCGCAGGGATTTGGTATTAGAATATTTTCTTTATTGTGAGTATACAATATGTAGGATTCAGCTATATATATATAATATATATATATATATATATATAGATTATATTTATATATTAATCCATATTATATGCAACTTTAATATATCGCTGGATAAGAAGTTATAGATCTACCTCTATAGTTGTTAGTATTTATTAATTTTGTATAATATAGTTTACTTTTTATTGATATACACATGTGTTATTTTTTATAAAGCATTTGAAATTGCTATATATACGTTGTGCTGTTACATGATGTTTTTTTTTTGTAAGGTATGTGTCCATGTAACGTGGGATTTTTGTAGAAAATTGGTCTGTTAGTGACAAGCATATATTTATGACTGTTATTTGTTTAGGAGATTGGGAAAAATACAGGTGAAAAATGTTTGGTTTTTGCAATATTTGCTGCGCTGACTTATGTTAGCTGGTTTTAATGGGAAACTCACAATATGGTCCTCTTTAAACCGTTCTAACATATAAAGAGGAAAGGACAGAGATGTTACATGCAAGCAAATCTGTTTTAAGTTTCATGTTGACTAAAAGTAACACCAATTTAGCTGCAGATGGTCGATACGGATGAGTTTCACGCACCGTTCTTAAAGACGAGCGAGTTGACTGTGGAAGTGGTGATGGGAGTCGAGCTCTCGCTGCTCTCTGGGCTGGAATGAGTCGGCAGGCTGTGTACCCATGAAGCACTGGGAGATTTTTGGGAGGGCAAGAAGCTGATAGGCTGTGAACAGTTCTGCAAGAGGAAATTACATCAAAAGTGAGTACAATAACAGAGAAACAGATTTAAACTGTTCAACTATTTAAATGAACAAAAATAAGGTCTTACAGTAAATGACAAAGCTTTTCGCTTGTCCTGGATTCTTCTTATTGCATTTCGCACCTACATTACACGCATAAAACATCCAGAAACAGTATTATGTTGCAATTTAGAAAGGAAATCACACAACTTCTTCGTACTACTGAAATATAAGATAAGAAATATAAGAAAAATATAAACTGATAGCTGATGTTATCAGTGAGTCATACCTCACTGTTGTAAACCGCATACACCAGAAAAATATACAGGCCCTAGAATGAGAGGAGACATTTAATGAAATAACATGGACGCTCACTCATGCTAGTGAGTAGAATGTTAACAACACTGAGCAAAGTAACTTTTAAACTTTATAGTCACTAAAAGATGTTTATATGATCATTTATAATGGTGTATATGGGTCATTCTACTGTTCGTTTTGCAAACATGTCAAAGCAATAATACATGAATAAAAATAAAATGCAAAATATTGTGTCAATCTCAGCAATTTACGAGTCATATTTCATCTCCAAATATAATTCTCTAAAATAAAAATGATATTCTTCATAAAGAAAATGAAGCCTATATTTGGGCCATAAATCATCTTCCATTTACAACATTTAAATTTTTTTTTAATAATTAAATTTTTTTGCATTACAGTAACAAGAATTTGGGAAAGTGGAAATATGTTGCATTGTAATGAAAATAATGTCACAAGGCATTTGTATGCAAAGATAATTAAAGTCATTGTGCTATAGGAACTATTTTCCATTTTTCTTTTCGATTTTGTTTTATAATATATGGGTTTGTTTCAATCAATTATTGTGTTTAAAGATTAAGCAACAGAAATTAAACTGTTTGAAATAATTTCAGTAAAAATAATAATATAATAAACATTAAATTCATTTTAGTTTTCTAGGCCAAAACATTATACTTAAAATATTGTTTACTCAGATGTCTGAAGATTCAGTGTCTGGGGTGTAATAAACAGTATCATTAAAACAGTAAAAAATAACCAGGAGAAACCTTGTTTTTGGAGGTTTAGCTCAAATCATAAAAGGTTTATTCTTAGATCTTGTTAGCACAGAATCAGCCATATATTACAGCTAACAGGAATGTTCCATATACTTCCTGCATCTTTACGCTTGCTGCTCTCCCAGACCTCTACTATAAAACATTCAAGATAGATCTGCACTGAAGAGTTTCCTTGCAGTGATGGACTCTGCTCATGTGTCTCCTCCTCTCTGTGTGTCTCCCTCATTTTCTCTATCTGTCTTCTGCTTCTTTTATCTTTTTCCCAGATGCACACAGTAAATCTACATTAACAAGGTCTGGGAGGGAATTTATAGACATGGGAGGAAGAAAGAGACAGTAAAAGAGAGCTACATGAAGCTGAAAACCGAGAGAGGAAGTTCATTTCAACCGTGTTGATAGACTGGAGTCGGATTAAGAGGAAGGCAAAACATGCATGGTTGAGTAAGAGCTGGCCGATTTTGACAAAAACGATAAACATAATTATTTTTGTCAATACTTTGTCAATAGACATCATGCATTTATTGAACTGTAACCTTATTTTCAACAGTGTATTTCCTTGAACTTGAAATATTATTCAACTGAAAAAAAAAACGAATGCAAATTTAACAAGAAATTATAATTCATATTTATATTATCGCAAGTAACTAAAATATTTACAACACTCCAGTGTTTGCAGAGTTTGTAATACAAGACAAAACAACAGCATTGAGAAACTGAATGCAGCAGAATAATCAATTCATCTTATTTTTTTTGTTATCATAACCACTGGAAGCCAAAATCGTAACCGAAAATAAAATGTGAATAATCGCCCAGCCATAGTAGAAGTGCTGAGTGTTACCTGAAAAGCACTGAGTGTGATGAACACATAGGCCACGACGACAGACAAGTGTACCAGCACTCCACACAGCCAGGTCAGACCTAAAACTGGTAACAAGATCAATACTGGCCGCGTCGCTGCCCTGCATGTGCACACAAACACACTATTAAACCTTCATATTACTTCACTGGCTAGGCTGCTCAGTTTTACATCAGTATGACAGAAACTCTGCTTCAAGGACACTCCAGTTCTCTGCTAATTATACAGACACTTCTGATTCATTTCTGCTCTTTCTTTATATGAAATATCCATATAACAGGACAAACAGAGGAGTAGCTGTGGCTATTTGTATCATATCTTCTCAAGTCCAGGTGGCTGATAGGAACAAATGAGTTACTGGCGGACAGGTGCTTCCTCTGTTCAACAAGATAAGAGAAAAACTAGAACTGTCTACAATAACGAGTAATGACTGGCTGATACTGCTTTCTATCTCTTAACTCTGGCCTGTATTTATTTCAAAGGCAGTTGAGTAGTGAAAAGAACTCACCAGGTAAGATCTAGCGTGTGAAGTTTCGAATCAGAACTAGGTGTCAGCCTTTTGGCTCTGCGACGTGCACTGGCCACTGTAACCATAACAACCCGAAAAAGCACCACACCATTGACCTAAGGACAGAGAACCATATCTCCCTACCCACTCATAGACAACCTCTAAACATGAGGGGGGACCATTATGTTCAACTCAGTTAAAGGGTCTTATAATACATTTTCAGTATTTTTCAGCAGGTAAACTTATCATCTTTAGTGGCGTTTCTGTCATGAGAAGACCAGAACGCGAACAACGACGATAACGAAGTTGAAGATGCATTGACAATTAGCATTAAACCAGTATTGGATCTGTGGCGGATACATGATTCCATGTTCCCTGGCAAGAACTGTTTTCTAGCGCATACTTTGTATTACACCATACAATGCAGCCTAAGCATGGTGATAGCATGGATGAGAGCAGCGATAACCCCCCAGGGTAGACAGAACAGAACCAACATAAATGTATTGCAGATTTCGTTAAAGTTCAATAATGTAATGTACACATTTTAGAATTAGTCTGATTCAAGGAGAATCAGAAAGTTGAATCCTGACTGTCAGAGGGGGAGCTGGGGATGGAGGAGGGTAATTAGCTATTGAGCAATGCGAAAACTGCTGATATTACTGAGGGACCTTATATATGAATGCTAGATAGTGTCACATTCCGCGAGGTAATGGGGATCAGCTGAGAGTCATCTGATGCGAGCTTGACTAACGTGACCTGCCAGAACTAACGCTACGCTAGATTTTTGTGCCTTTGCGAAACACCCCTCTTCACGTTCACAGCAGGGGTGACATATTTTTGTAGGCCAAAACCTGGAAATGAGTTGCATGTTATCATTTCCAGTTCCATCGCCTCAAATTCATTTGGTTTTTTGTTTAAATGCCTGAAATATTGTCTGTGGTGAACACAGGCTCAAGATAATTTCACGTTTTATTCTATGACATAAAATGCATCAGTAATGCCTCGGTTTGTGATTTTTTTAAAAGCTTTTATTTGTCTTGGAAAAAGGCGGTTGCCAACAAGTGGCTAAATGGGACTACAGAGGTTGTCGAGACATTACAAATCATGTAAAACAGGTAAACTCATTTACTCACTGGTTGCTTTTACAGCCTCATTGTGTGTATAACTGCAGGCTTGCAAGCTATTATAACTCAAACTTTTAGGGAAAATGTTTTTTTAAATAAAAACTGAGTTGTCAGAAACTTAATGGTGGTAATGTTGAAGTCATGTGACCATTTATAGCACATGTTTAGCTTTGTACTCCTGCTATTTGTATTTAGGCTTCAAAATTCATTAATGTTGTGTTCATTTAAAATTAACATGATGTACAAAACAGGTTATTTTCTGCAACAATCCAAAAGCCAATGGAAAAATCCTACTGGGCTTTTGTCAGGGGAAGCAGGGTGATGCAAACTTCTGGCTTTGGCCTACAAAAATACATGGCCTACAATACTACAACACTATATTGCGCGGGACAGTATCACAAATCACTATAGGATTACTAGATAGTTCAGAATGAGATGTTACTGCAACAAAGTTTCAATAAATCATCTTTTTGGGAGTTTACAGAAATTTGTTTAAAAGTAAATAGATCAAGTTCAAGATTTAATAGAATATGGAAAATATGCTTCATGATGACATGATCCCTTAAATTGGTTTAATGTGCAAACAACCTTTAATTTTAATTTAAATTACATTTTTACAAATGAGATCTTTGGCATTTAATGCACACATTGCATTCGTACATTATGCATTTAGCTGACATTTTTGCATAAAGTGTCCTTTGCAGTCCAGCCTGATTTAAAGTCGCAGATCTTTTCTTCCACATTGAGACATACTTATTGGATTATCGAAAAAAGAAAATAGGGTGGGCCTATCCAGCTGTTGTTGATTGAATGGAGGGAGACCTGAATGACAGCTTACAGTTAATTGTAAGAAACAGACGGGTTTAAATGAACTAAATGATTGGAGAAGTCCAGCATGTCACCAGAAAAAAAGACTGTTGTTTCATGTGAAGACATTTTGTAATGACATTTTGATTAAACATTATACGGTTAAAACTATTTTTTAAAAAGCAAACATGCACAGATGAATTGTTTACAAAAGGATCTATAAAATGCATTTAGGAAATAGATTTCATGCTGACTTTAAAACCATCGGAGCTGTACTGCATATACACTCAAAAGCAAATAAGAGCTCCATTGTGACAATTATTCTGACACACTTACTCAAGGAGCTGCACACTTGTGATATACTTACAGCCAAAACAAAGAGCACAGGCCCTGCAAAAGCCCAAATAACATGCGACTGAAGGTTCAGCCAGCAGTGCTGCTGTGCTTTATACCGATCCAAAGTGGATGCCAAGGTTACAGCGACTATAACAACCGGCAGCCCTAAGAAAGACAAAGCAAATACAGACACAATGCATGAGAGGAAGGTTAATCAAACAGAATATGAATCATAATGATTTACACATACAGACGGTTCTCACCCCAGCCCAGCACATAGTACAGCTTCATTCTCCTCTCCTCGCTGATGTTAACAGAGACCACTTTACTCCAGAGCATCAAGCCCTCCACCAGCATCCAGCAGAAAGATGACAGGAAAAACAGATGCAGGAGCACCGTCACCAACCAACAGGCTTCCTGCTCCACATCAACATACACATACTTTATTCAAATTCAAATATTCAATATTCAAAACATGTCCATATCTGATATCACTACATCTACATCAGAAATGTTTACTTGAATGCAAAAATAGCATTTAAATTGGTTTTCTCTTTTTATTAATCAAAATATATTATTAGACTGTTACATAGAAATATAAATAGGAACAAGTTTGGGGTCGGTAGGATTATTATTATTTTTTTTTAAACGAAAAAAGTATTTTATGCCCACCAAGGCTGCATTTATTTGATCAAAACATACAGTAAAATATGAAATATAATTTTTTGTTTTAATAAATTTTAAAATGTAATTTATTTCTGTGATGAAAAGCTTTATTTCAGTCAGTGTCACATGATCCTTCAGAAATCATTATAATATGCTGATTTGCTGCTCAAGAAACATTTCTGATTATTACCAATGTTGAGAACAGCTGTGCTGCTTAATATTTTTTTGTGGAAAACATGAAACAAAGTTTGTAACACTTTTACGTTACTCTTTATACAGTCACCTTTGAATGGTAGTGTGTAATTTACCTCTGAAGAAATCACTACTATGTGGTAATTTCACAGCTGTTTCCCTACTTTTTATCAACACATATATGTTGACAGATATAGAAGTCACACCTGGTTTCCCGAAGCCCAGTCGCTGAAAATAAGAAGTAACTGAGCTACAGCCAGCGCCACTATCAGGTTTTTGTGAACTGTAGTCCGATCTGACTTTGGAACGCTAGAGGGAGACAGAGAGCAACACATAATGCAATGCCAGGTAAGACTATGCTATGAGCCACACTATACAGTTGAATGTTTTGCTTTGTTTTCTCACCCAACAGCCACAAAGAGAATAAATGTGAAGATGAGACTACACAGAGACACACCAGAGCCAATCAAACTGAAGATCTGCAGGCCTGTCTCATCTTCATTTCTCTAAAACACACACAAAGAAAATTCAAACCGGATTTGAATTTTGATGTACTACTGATTTACAAAAAAGTATAGTGCTGTAAGTGTTTTTTAATATGGATTACCCACAAAATATTACACACTCATTAAATATGACATAAATATGCCTTCTGTAGATTTTTTTATTCGGCCTAAATGTATATTGGTTCAATTATATTTAACTATATATTCAAACGACATACACACTTTTCTGGCTCTTTTAATTGAACTCTTTCTTTTCTGTAGTGGTCAGACTCTGCTTCTTTATGTTTATCTGCAACCAGGGTCGCTATATTTTAACAAAAAAAATATTTTAGGCAATTCGGCAAATGTGAACTGAAACTGAAATAAAAAAAACAATAAGCTAATTCAAAAATAAAAAAATAAAAGGTAATCCAAAATATTAACAAATACTATATTACTAAATACATATAATACTAAAATAACTTTCTGCAACTACACAAGCCTGTTTTTCATAAGTTAATAATTATTGGTCAAATTCATGTACAGTATCCAGTCTTTATACCATGATTTTTTCATCTATTACAGGTACTGCTTAATACCTTACCTGAACTTCGGAGATCTGTAACAGCAAGGCAAAGTTGGTAGTGTGGTTACAGGAACAGGAAGTTGAGTTATTCAGAGAGGAAATAAAGGTGCAACCCTTTGTTGACCACCCTCCCCGATCTGGCCTGAGGTGTCAAGACAAAAGAACAAGATTTCATCAGTTATACAAAACATAAATGAGAACATTTGAGAATTTACAAAATACAATAAATGTAAGTACATGAAAATTACTTACATTAGGTCAAAATCCCAAAAAGAACAGATAGGTGTCAAATTCTGTGAACTGTTCTAAAGAGTGAAAAAAAAGAAGCATTGTATCTGAAGTCGGGCATGACTATCCAACAACACACTAGATTCAATCCTGATCAATCCTCATTTTAAACAGTTCTCCTCAAATGACAAATCCTATTGAAATCTTCACAAATACTACTGTTCAGAAGTTTTGGGGAAGTCGTGGCCTAATGGTTAGCGAGTCAGACTCGTAACCCAAAGATTGCCGGTTCAAGTCTCGTACCGGCAGGGATTGTAGGTGAGGGATGTACAGCACTCTCTCCCACCTTCAATACCACGACTGAGGTGCCCTTGAGCAAGGCACTGAACCCCCAACTGCTCCCAGGGCACCTGCAGCATAAAAAAAAATGGCTGCCCACTGCTGTGTGTGTGGACTTTGGATGGGATAAATGCAGAGCACTAATTCCTAGTATGGGTCACCAATACTTGGCCATGTCACTTCACTTTTAAAATTTTCTTCAGCAAGGATACATTAAATTGCTCAAAAGTGACAGCAAAAACATTTATGATGTTACAAAAGATTAATCAAAATTGATAATTAGAAAATTTTTCTTGAGCAGAATATTAGCATATTTGAATGATTTCTAATCATGATGTGATGTCCGTAGAGGCCTCCAGAGCGCCCACCCCTCCTCCCCGTTGGATGTTACAAGGCGCGCCTTCCGGGAGGGGGAGGTAAAGTCACACCCATGGTCAGCTCTGTGTTCCTGTTTTGTGTTTTTCTCATGGGCTCTCCATGACCTAGTTTTCCCTTGTGTGTTTCATGCCCTTATGTGGTTCTTCCTGTTCCTGTTCCTATTGAGTTCCATTTGTTTCAGCTGTGTCTTGTTAATTCCCTCGTTCAGTTACGTTTACTTAAGCCCAGTGTTTCCTGTGTCTAATGTCCTTTGTTAAATGTCATTCCAGGTGCTACGTGTGTGTTCCTTGTGGTTTCGATAAATAAAGACTGTATTTATGGTGATTCTCCTACGTGCTCCTCATTCCTCGCTCCAACACAGTAGCAGTTGTGACAGAACAAAGGACCAAAACAAACAGTAAGCGGCACCCCTTCTCCTCGTTTTTGTTTCCGTTTCTGAAAGTTTTCTTTTTCCCTTTTCCCTGTGGTGATGGAGATCGCCGCGAGATTCTCCGCCCTAGCCAGCAGGGATCTCCCGTTTGTGGAATTCGCCCGGGAATTCTGCGAGCTCGCCGTCTTGACGGCGTTGGATGACGCCACAATAAATTCTTTGTTCTGGATTGGGGCCAATTACTATCGCCCCGTGGGAAGGAATCCTCCGGTGTTTGGAGAGTGTCCGGCTCCGATCCAGGACCGCTCCTGTCTCAAGCCTGCAGGCCGCTCCGCAGTCAAGCCCACCGGCCCCTGCACTCTCAAGCCCGCCGGCCACTCCAGTGTCGGCTCCAGCCCCTGAGTCCGCTCCAGTGTCGGCTCCAGCCCCTGATGTCTGCTCAGTGTCGGACTACCCCATGCCAGAGCCCCGAGACGGGCTCCTGTACACAAGTTAAGCCGAGAGGGCTCCTGTTCCCAAGACCAGCCCAGAGAGGGCTCCTGTTCCCAAGTTAAGCCCAGAGAGGGCTCCTGTTCCCAAATTAAGCTCAGAGAGGGCTCCTGTTCCCAAGTTAAGCCCAGGGAGGGCTCCCGTTCCCACATCCAGCTCAGAGAGGGCTCCAGTTCCCACATCCAGCCCAGAGAAAGACTCTTTTCCCAAGTCCACCCCAGAGAGGGCTCCTGTTCCCCAGTCCAGTCCAGAGAGGGCCACAGTTCCCGAGTCAAGCCCAGGGAGGGCCGCTGCTCCTAAGTCAGGCCCACGGAGGGCCTCAGGACCCGAAATTTCCCCCAAGGAATTTTTTTGGGGGGGCTATAGGGCTCCGGCCGTAGAGGCCGGGCCGAGTGTCGAGGCCAAGGCCACGGAGGCCGCTCTGCCATGGCCCCCTGAACTGCCAACTCCGACTTGGCCCCCTGAACTGTCTGGTCCGCCATGGCCCCCTGAACTGTCTGCTCTGCCATGGCCCCCTGAACTGTCTGCTCCGCCATGGCCCCCTGAACTGTATGCTCCGCCACGGCTCCCTAATCTGCCTGCTCCGCCATGGCTCCCTAGTCTGCCTGCTCCGCCATGAGTCCCCAAACTGCCTGATCTGCCATGGCACCTGGAGCTGCTTGATCCGCCATGGGTCTCAGATCCGGTACCGCCCTAGAGGCCGTCCGTCTCACGTAAACCTGTCCGTAGAGGCCTCCAGAGCGCCCACCCCTCCTCCCCGTTGGATGTTACAAGGCGCGCCTTCCGGGAGGGGGAGGTAAAGTCACACCCATGGTCAGCTCTGTGTTCCTGTCTTGTGTTTTTCTCCTCATGTGCTCTCCATGACCTAGTTTTCCCTTGTGTGCTTCATGCCCTTATGTGGTTCTTCCTGTTCCTGTTCCTATTGAGTTCCTGTATGCAAAAGAGCAGCTTTGACATTCAGCAAAATCACCTGTTCCATGGAAAAAGGGAAGTCATATAGGTTTGTAATGAAACTTAAATGTGGTTAAATGATTCCTATACTGATTCCTTGATCACAATAAAAACGATACATGTTATTTCTTGTACCTGAATCCTGTGCTGGAGTCTGAAGTTTATGGCCATGCTGATCGGCTGTCCATCTGCCAGCACTGTACTAGAGATGACCGATGAGCCCAAGACTGTTCGCAGATGCCTGATTTATACAATCACACACTCCCATCAGCAATATGACAAAACATTCATGTTGTAATTACAGTGAAATATGAAATAACAAGCAATTCTCTTATGTCTAACCCATATGCAAATTCTGTAATAAGGGATTCTACTGCAATTTAAGTTTGAAGTACCACACACTCTTAAAAATAGAGTTCGTTATTGGCATCTATGGTTCCATGAAGAACCTTTAACATCAATGGAATCTTTCCATTCCGCAAAAGTAAACAATGGTTCTTTTAGGAACTGTTCACTGAAAGGTTCGTTTGGGAAAACAAAAAATGGTTGCTCTATGGCATGGCTGCGAAAACTCACTATGGAACCTATATTTTTAAGACTGTGTTCATGTAACGCAGACACAGCTGATCTGATGAATAAATTCAATGAATCTGCATACTGTGTATCATGGCTTACCTATGAGATCCATCACTGACTATAGGAGAAAGAGTAATGTTTTCCCCTCTCTCTGAGAGACAATTCACAGAGCTGTACCATGTATTCAGTAAAGTCACCTTATTGAAGCCTAAACAAGCACATACAAATTAAGGGAAGAAAAAAAACCAGCCAGGTTTCACAATGACAACCGAAAAAGTATACACTGTGAAACTTAATCTCCTGGTCCCTACCATTGTTTTGTAGTTCCTTCATGTTTTCAGCTGGGACAGAGATGCAGTCATGATTTCCCGCATCCAGTCCACAAAACGCAGAAACGTGAGAACTTTCAGACAGCAGCTTCTGTTGGACTTGCAGCTCTGCAACACAGAACCACAGTTTTTTGACTTTGGTTTAAATTTCAGTGCATGTCTGTCTTGTTCCTCTGTATGTCTGTGTAACTTACTGATATTGTTGCTGTGTATCTGCACACTGTCTGTGTCGTCCATCAGCAGAGACTTAAGGTTACTCACCATGCGGTCTACAGTCTGTATGACTGCCATTGGGCTCTTCCCTACCTACAAAGCACAGATTTGTAAAGAAATGAAAGGTTTCTTTTTAAACTATTTCTGATGGCAACCCAAAAATAAATAAATAAATTAATTAATTAATTAAACATAAACCCAGAAATAACCAATCACATTGTATGTAAAATGCAAGATAATATTAACTTCTTTACTGAACTTATTCAGCGGTTGTATAAAAACAATATCACACACCAATTGTGCTGTAGTGATAATATTCACTGGAACTGCTCTTGTGATATTGCTTATTTATAAAACTCATTTTTGAATGTGCATTAATTACTGAATTATCAAGTATCATATAATGACTTACACTATCATTTAAAGGTTTGTGGTCAATGTTTTTTTTTAAAGAAGTATCTTATGCTCACCAAAGGACTGACTTTATTTTGACATACAGCTAAAAATGTAATATTGTGAAATATTATTACAATTTAAAATAACTGTTTAACATTTTAAAAATTATTCAATTTATTATTATTATTATTATTATTTTAGAAATAATATTAGTGAAAAAAACTTGTACTTTAAGAAGTGTGCCAGTCCATGAGATCATCAAAAATCACTTTTAATGATTAGTAATTATTCAACACAAAACGGTTAAGGAATAGATCACTTCAGTCACCTCTTTGATGCTGTTCCATTTACTGGCATTGTCTTGGCTGATGAGTGAATCTGCAATGGTGATGAAGCTCTGGCTGAGGCTCTCCGCATCACGCCGGCTATGGTTGTCGGTGCTGGGCAGGTCAGCGGCCCGAGAGAGAACATGCATGAGAGAGAGCATGTCCCTGTCCTCCAGCTGCTTCTGCTCCTTTAAAACAACCTGCTCAGCCACGTTCAACAGACGGGACACTGAGGCCCAACTCTGCCCATCTACAGTATCAGAGAGCACATCGTCTGCAGTCTGAGAGAAACGGGACAAAATACATGTTAGATGGTAACAAAAATCGATATTTCATATACTTGTTTTACTTTTATTGCTGGAATTCTTTACAGTCACTGTTTTTGGTTGTTTGTAATGATAGTTCGGTAAAACTGTGTGCAAAATATTCATGCTAAGAAAGCACTTTTTAGAAATCGGCTGTACCACGCCATAGTGCATGAGACTTTGCATGAAGGAGCTTGGGTTGAACGCCAGAGATTCTCTCAGGTCCTTCATCTTCAGATAGTGTTCTGTGGATCAGAGAGCTGCACTGTCACTCTGTACACACTCACAGCTCTTCAATACATTCACACTTTATTGAGCTACAGTAACTCCCACATACATGCTCTCTCTCATACAAACCTTTGCTCGTTCTGCAGATGAAGGGGAGCGTGTGTGTGCAGGGGGCAGTGATGTATTGAGGCTGACCGTCAGACCAGCCATTAAAAACGTCACATTCCTTTTCTTGTGTCTTTGTTGTCTTCAGGGACCCTGCAAAAACAAGCATTTTCACCACAAGTTAACAGAAACTTTGATGGAAGTAAAAATGAATTAATTTTCACATTTCAGCTGAAACAACAAAAAATTTCAATGATAATAAATATATAATAAATGAAATAAAAGTAGATATTTTAAAGCTGCATTGACACCTAAGAACAATTAGAAATGTATTAAATAGAAAATATGATAAATTTTTATTTTTAGGCAAAATATTTAACAAAACGTTTGTTTTAAATATTGAAGTAAATACTGAAGTAATTATATCAGAAGATCCAAACAAATATCTGTTAAACCAAATACTAATAATAATCATTATTTTATTATTACTTATTATTAACATTATACTTTAAAAATATTACATATATACAAATAGGAAATATTGAAAAATGAAAGAAGAATGTTATAAAAATTAATAATGAATAATAATAATACAATTATTATTAAAAAAAATACACTTTATTTTTTTTAAATATTATATATATAACAACAATATGTAAACATTTCAAAATTGGTATAATGATCATAATAATAATAACATACAATTATTGTATTATATTATTAGCTCTACCAATCGGAGTTCCTACCCGGCTTATTCTAATATTTAACAAATTAAATCCACTATTAATATATAATGAATGGAATCAATCTATCTGTCATTAAAATATTATTTAAAACAACGATGTGTAGAAAACCCATTGATATTATTATTTGTTTTACGATCCTACTTGAATCCTCTGATTGTTACACAAAATAGGAGCATATGTTTTAAACTTAAAAGTAAAATATGAAAATAAAAAATTATAAATATGATAAAAACTATCAAATTTAAGTATCTGCTCAAATCGTTTTAGTATCTTTTTTTAAGTAATTTTATATAATAATAAAAATAATTGTTGTTGTTATTATTTGTTTACAGATTCTACTAGGATCTTCTGATATTTTGACAGATGGATGGGTAAATGATGCTATAACCTGGACAGGTGAGTGTTGCAGACACGTTCAGGACAGACTGATGGACAGTGAGGCTCCAGTCCTGCCATCTGAATAAGGCTCTGTGATTGGTCAGCTGCGCGCAGGTGTTCAGTTCCTTCACATCCTGGAACTCCAGAGCTTCACCCCAAACGCTCAGATCGGTCAAGTTTCCAAAAAACGGCTCCGTGAGAGTCACACCGAAACTATCCTGGTCTTGACCCAATATAAATATCCCGTCTCCGTGGATATCCTTTGCATTTCCCTGAGCGTTCCCTTTCCCAGAATCTCCCTTTTTTCCGTCCACATAAATTGCCCAAAATCCATCGCTCGAGCGCCACGTGACGCAGACATGGTGCCAGTCTTCATCAACGGGCAGCTCGGCTTTGTGAGGATGCTGTCCTTGAATAAGAAGCGCTAGGCGGACCTTTCTGTCCTGATTTCGCTTGGGCTCGTCAATCTGTCCGCGGAGCTGGAATTCATTGAGGAAAACCGGCGCTGCGTACGAGAACACCGTGGACACGCTCTCATGCCGCGGGTCCCACTGCAAGCGCACGCAGACGCTCACCGCGGACAGTTGCGGGAAAGACGCCTTCACACGGGCATAGCCGTCCTTAGACGTGAAAGACAATCCTCTGAGGATCGTTTCTGTGAAGTTACAGAGATATTGACTTACTTTCTTGAGATATTGACTTACAACATCATACCAGCATCATAACTAAACTTACTTTGTTTGGGAAGGGGCACATGAGGTGTCGGGCTCTGTTTCTTGTTGGTTTCAAACCAAACCGGGCCCTTCAGGTTGGATGTAGAGAGTAACTGTCGGGCTCCCTCCTCGTCCTCTTTGACCCCTGAGGTCGTGAGGCCGCTGGACTGACCACGGCAGTAACGCTGGGCTTGTTCAAAACTGAACGATGTGTTCACAAGATGATACACTGCATCGTTCTGGATCAGAAGGTTCGAGTCTGGCACATCTGCAACAGGTTGAGATAGTGTGAACGGTACACTCTTTAATAGACCTATAGTTTTTTTTATCAAAGCTCTGTAGTTTTAATTGTGGGGGCAAAACATGTAATGCAATGCAATACAGTGATGCTTGTGAGATGCACAAATAAACGTTCCCCAAAAGCCTGCATGATTTTTCTAAAAAAAATTATGAAAAACCTAAGTTGCTCCAGTAAATGTTCATCTTGAAATATTTCTAACAATGTAAAAGTCGTTACGTTTACATTATAAAACCCAGTGAAGATTTCACAACAAAAAGACACATGAACCACAACCAGAAGGTGGATGTTTTTACAAAAAGGCTAAACAGTATAACAGGTACAGCAGGTTTTTCACCAACATTTTGACTGTTGATCATTTAGAGGCTTTAGAAATGTATGTATCAAATATAATACAGTAGTCTTATCGGGTTCATTATTGTCTGAGAGGCATAAACTGAACATTTACTCACCCAAACGTCCTCTTTCTGCCCTGCCTGACCATGATTGAGTTGGTTCACACATACCTTTAATCTTCATTCGTTAAACACATAAAGAAGAAAGGCACCAAATTATGATCATACTTGAAGAATTTAAAATTGAGATATAGAGAAACAAATCTGATTTCAACATTACCATTGCATTAGCCAAAATCACTCCAAAGAGCACTGGAGACATCTTCTCATCTGGGCAAATAAATAAATAAATGCTTTAAATAATAACACGAAGAATGCAAACCAAAGGAGGGCGAGTCTCTTAACAATCAGTAAAACAGGCATTCACTAAGTCACGCTCATTTGTGTTCCTCAAATTGAAGTTCCTTATTCTTTTGTACAAACATATATGTAATTGTCAAAGCCTGAAAAAACAGCAGTATGAAACACAAAACCCGATATAACTGAGGTACAGTAGGGTCCAAAAGTATGAGACCACAATTAAAGGTCCCATATTGGCAAAACTGAAATTTCCTGGCTTTTTTCAGATAATTGAAGTCTAGGGGCTATTTAACTACCATATACGTTTCAGTCCACAGTAAAATGCACACAGCCTGCATAAAGTAGCTGTGATTTTTCACGAACCGTTGTGACTTCCGTAAAAAGTTTACGTCAGAACTACACAGTCACCGCCTTCAGTCACCACCCCGAGCACCGCCCACCGTCCCACTCTCCTTTTGCCAAACCCCCAGACAACATCGCGTCCATGCCATTGCTGAGCAACGACAACACGGAAACATGTCGAAAAGGTTAACTTTAACCACGAAACCAGATCGGCCGACCTGTAACGTTACACTCTCACTCAAAGGATGAGTGTTACGTCGATTCTGGCACCCAACATCTCAAGAAGATGATATTTTAAGCTCCTTATGTAGCCAAATCTGCGCTGGTTTGAATGGGCCACCTCCCGTTCCCCCTTTGTTTTGCTGCCTCCAGCTAGCGCTGTGACGTCGCTGACCCTAGTTACCTGTGGTTGGCCTGGCCGTGCGTCACTCAGAAAACAACAGGCCAATCAGAAGAGAGGCTCATGAATATTAATTAGACAGGCTAACCATATATTGAGATGGTTTTTGGTACTTATACCGCAAATATATATTCTTAAGGACATCAAGACTTAAAATAAAACTCCAGAAAGGTGTCAAATATGTGACCTTTAAATTATGTATTTTTAAAAATTATTATTTAAAATTAGAAATAAACAAAATAAACAGCATTTTAAGCTAAAAAAGTTACCTTCATATTAAAATTGCTGTAAAAATGCCACTATAATGACTTGCTCCTTGTTTAATGGTTACCATATGCAGTGAAATGTACAGTTATGCTTCACATTTAATGGCATTTAGTTCAATTGTGTGGTTGTAACAGTGTTGTTATCAGTTATGTATATTTAGGTTTTATGTTACATCTTGTGTTGTTTAATTAATGTTTATTGCATTATTTTAGTGCCATGTGTGTTTTCCATGATGGTGTTTTGTGTTCGTGTGAATGACCTTCTAGAAATTACTGTTTATCTCAGTTTGTGGAAAGGCTACTTCTAGTGAACTTTGATTCATCAAATTAGAAAAGAAAACACATATTATCAAAAAATGCACAAAACAAAAAAGACCAGTAGTGATATCAGATTTTTGTATTGAATATATAAGAGATTTGACTTACAGGTGTATTCGTAGCGCTGCCCTCTGCTGCTTGCCATGTGGTGATCTACAACAGTTTGAGTCCTAGCATCCATACATCTGTTTGAACTGTGCTGTGGAATTGCATCTGTACATGTATTTCATCTTCTCTATATGCACTTGCATGGTCTTCATCCTTCAGCTTGCAAGTGTAACATCCATACCAATATCCATCTCACCCAGACCATCCTCCTCCTTGAGCCCAGTGTGTGTGTCTCTGGCTCTGGGAAGGAGGTGAGCGCTGCAGACCTGCTCGTAGATGCCCAGCCCACCAGCTCAGCCGTCATTTTAGCACTGCGCTTTGTAATGCTAATGGATGTCATTTATTAAAGTAGACTTCTTGCGCAAGCAGTGTGAAAGTTGGCACACAGAGTTCATCAAGAGCTGCGGGACACCAATGCAGAATGCCATTTATTTATGTCCATTATGGGCAAACCTCAGACACACACTGTAAATATTACAACTCTTGTTCAAACAGTGAAATGATCACGCTGTAAGCTCACTCTCAACAAAATGAATTTGTCGGCATGCATAGACTGGCACTAGTGAAAGTCATTTCCAACATGATGTTTGTTCAACCTTTTTTTGTACTTATTGCATTGAAAGCCTCTCTATAAAGCTGGTTTGTTTTCTGTAGGCTAAGCTTTTAATGTCCTACAGGACAACAAAAGCAGTGGCATCACTAATGCACACCAGCGAGCCTAAGAAAACCTGCTATTAGCATGCACTGTAGCTCACACAAGTCTATTGAGTCCAGCATCAACACCAGCAAGAGCTCTGAGATCACAACTAATGAATGATCTAATGAATGGTCTTATAATGCATTTCAAACAGGATCAGGGCAAAAATCAAGATTAATGCCTTTAAAATTCAAAATGTGTAGGGCAAAATGTCCTTGTTATGAAGGTCTCCATGTTTTATTTGTTACATCTCAGATATTTCTAAAAACATTATTTCAGACCTACACTGAAAAAGTGGTGTAGAAACAATTTTCGCTCAAAAATTGCTAGTAAATTCAAATAATTACACAGAAATGGCAAGTAACATTCAATTAAAATGAAATTTTGAAGTAGAAAGAGTGAATATTTTCTCGTAAAATGTACTCCATACATTTTTTTTACAGTGAAAGTTTAAAATTGTATTAAAATAATAATAATAATAATTATTTTCTTATTAGTATAGTAGCATAAATAAAATAAAATATTGGCCTCTTCATGGAAAAGTTAGTTCGGCAACTATTTGCAAAATCGTTTGCTATATTAATTACAAAAATAGCCTCTTCTAAATGTGGAGGGGGGGGGAGAAAAATCTAATATATATCTAATTGCAATATCTTGCAAAATAATTATGCTAAAGCACTCATGCCACAAATTCTGATATTGTATGTAAAAATATGCCCTCCTAATGGGCGGAGAAAAAAACAAACAAAAAACAAACATAAAAACAGAAAATAAAAATATTGGGAAAACAATGCTGGAAATATATCAAGTAAAATGTTTATTTCTGGCAAGTTAATTAGGTTATACCACAATTTCTGGCCTATATACAAGTGTGATATATATATATAATTCCAAAAATAGCACACCCTCCTAAATGAGAAAGAAAACCTCTCAAAATCAAAATTTAAAAAAAAAAATATAGAGAAATATATAGTAAAAAATGAAAATGTATGAAATGTTAACTGGTATAGGGTGTGATAAGAACGTTTATTGCTTTTTTATTTTATTTTATTTATTTATTTATCTATATCTATTTGACATTTTAACTTTTGATGCTCCTTTTCAATATTATTAGTAATTCAGTTTTAAATGTTTATTTATTTATTTATTTTCATTTTAAGTTGTTTCCTGTAAAACAGCTTCAGGATCTCTTAGGGCATGCAGGCATTCAGAAAGCCTGCAGAATTCCCCTTTCCACATAACGTATGATTCCCCTGGGCCTCAACAAACGCTCACAGACCGCAGTGACCACACACTTGCCCCCTGAATGTGGGCTCCGTGCCTCAGCCGTTCTCACCACATTGACTCCCACACAGCAGACCGACACAGCAGACTGACACATCAGACCGAGTTATGTGCCAAGCAGGGGACTGGGACAACAGGAGGACTAGAGAAAAAGACAAATATAAATGCTATTCACTGAAGAAAACTGAGCTAATTTTGTTGTTGGTGTTGTTGTTCCACTGTTCAGCTGACCTTTAAGAAGAGCCTCTTGGAAATTTGCTTCAAAGCTGTAACATCGACAGCTGGCAGTCATACTGGATAGAGTAACTTAAGTTACAGCAATGAATCCTGGGTCATAAAACGCAGCACTGCTTTGGGCTTAAATGTGTATTACTGCCCTAGAAGAAGGAGGAGAAGTTCATGCATTTTCCAAAGTGAACCCAGAGCAACAGACAACCACAGTGTGAAGAAAAGCTGAGAAGTACCTTTTAAACCCTCGCTTTGTCATGGCAGATGCTCAATCACTCACTAAAAAGCTGATTAGTGCTTTTCTAAACTGACTTAGACCAAAACTTAGGTTCAAATGAAGGATTTGGGAAGTTTAAACGCTGGGGAAAATGGTCTAATTTCCCTGTTGAGCAAAAATAAATAAATAACTGATTTATTAACTTGTAGCAACAAATCTTTAAAAAAGGCCACAAACAGCTCTGACTAATGTTTTTTTTAAATTAATCCACTTTCAATAAGAGTTTCATATTTTCATTTATATTTACAGCATTTAGCTGTAATATTCAACATCAAGAGGTTTGAGTGGGACCTTAAACATCCGAACAACAAATCCCTTCTCATCTTCCAATAACACCACCACCATCACTTGTTGCACATTTGCATGGCAACATTAGCTTTCTATCAATGGCATGACAACGTCAAATAGTATCCCGGCCTAGAATAGGTGTGACAAAGGAAGGATGACCTACATGTAGAGAGAGGAAGGAGATCTTCCCAGAAGAACCCATGGGAAGCAACTTCATGATGTGTTTTGTATGTTTTTTGGTTTCACACCCCTGCCATGTGATATGTGATAAATGAAACAAGCTTTTAATCGCATGGAAAGACAGACATGTAACATGAGAGGTCACCTGATCTCAATAGAAGCTGGTGGAAACACTTCCTTCTTTATCTTTCTAAATGTTTAATGCATTCTTAAACTATTTAGTTTGACTTGTCAGCTGTGGAAAGGATTAATGAAACTTGAAATCTATTGAATGATAGGGGACGCAACGTCAGGGAGTGTGGGTTAAGATGTGTCAGTGGGTAAGCTGTCTCATATCTCACAATCTAGCAAACTGTGCATAATTCGAATCGGGCCACATGAACATATAATTAGAAAGCGTCCATCATATTTTTTGTAAAATTTTAAGGAGCACTAGGGCTTGCTTGCGTACTTACTTTTTCATTCATACATTTCATAATTTAAATATAGTTTTTTCAGGTGGATTGGAGGTGCAACTTAGAAATAATTGCCAGTTTTGTTTTTTTAATCAAATATATTTATTTACTTTTATCTTATTTTTTCATGGGGACCAGTGGTGCAACTTCAAATATTATAATAATAAATGCTAATAATAATGCTATAGTTTATTCAGTCTAATTAATGATATTTATTTATTTAAATATCTGATTTCTCTAGATGAAAAATAATAATGCAATAGTTTAATAGTTCACATTATTTTTTTATTCTTTAATTATATGATTTAAATATCTTTTCATGTTTTTTCCAGGTGGATCTATGGTGAAACGTAGAAAAAATTATATAACCGTTTATTCAATCAAATTATTTACATGCATGTATGTATGTTTTATTCCAGATGGACTGATGGTGCAACTTATAAATAATAATGCCATAGCTCATTATTCAATCTAATAATGCTACTTTACTTAATATAATAATTATTTAGTTTATATTAATTATTCTTTAATCATTTAAATATCTTCTTTTTTTTTGCCATGTGGTGCAACTAATGCCATAGTTTATTAAGTTAAATAAAGGACATTTATTGATTATGTTTGTATGAAAAATTATTTAATTTCAGTTGATATCAGACATCAGGAAATATACTTGGCCACATTAGCTTTAGTTTCACTGGACAAGTAAAAACCTTGCCCTGTGTGTGTAGAGGCAAAGAACTACAGGATGTAATTTCAGTGGCAGAAGCAAATTAAAGGGGTGGTTCATTGCGATTTTTTTCTAGGCTTAATTGTGTTTATGGGGTGCAGTCTAAACATGTTTAATGCTTCGTTTTTTTTTTTAAAAAACACATTATTTTTCACATAATTTACCATTACTCTGTCCCTTCTCTGAGAAATGCGCTGATCATTTCCTTCTTTTATGAAGCCCCCCCTCAGAAATAGGCGATGGGCTCTGATTGGTTAACAGTGTGTTGTGATTGGCTAAACCACATCTAGTGCGCGTCTAAATGTCCCGCCCCTCACCTCAACGGCATGTGCTCCCCAGTGTTGTAGCTAAACAACGAGTCCGATGGAGAAGCAGAGGATATTATTGAAGAGGATCGCGCAGAACCTGTGCAAGCATGGATTTTAATGGTAGGCCTATGTTTTTTTTTTTTGTTGTCTCATACTTTTAGATACGCGGTTATTTGTAAATGCTACTGATTATGTTAGCTTTTAATATACGGTTTTATTCTGATTAAAGCTTTAATACAGTACGGTAACTGCATGCACCATGTTTAAAGCTTCTCATAGCTATGTGAAAATAAGTGTTTAAATGGAACAGTTTGTTGGAGCTGAGCTGAGATGAAGAGAGAGCGAGAGAGAGAGAGAGAGAGAGAGAGAGGAGAGATGCAAGAGCATGTGCAGCAGGCAGTGGGACACGAGGAACAGTATTGAGAACCGTTGCTTTAGAACATTGATTTTAAACTTGTGAATCCATTAGAATCGTTAGAAGACAGATTCGCGATTCATATATGAATAGATTTTACGTGCACCTCTAGTTTTCTCTTCCTCTTTAAAGCAGCGCAGCATGGCCTTTGATGCCTTTTCCTGAGGGCGGGGTTTATATGGATGTGTGATGTCACGAACCCGGGAAGTAAAACTTGTTGTAGTCCCTACCAGCCGTTTTTGTAGGCATTAAAATGCCAGAATTTTAAAAGACGATATCTCCGTTGGCATTGAACTTTCCGCTATAACTTTGCAGATATTTGTTATGCTCAAACAGCAACATTACACACTAACTAACGGTTAAAAAAGTGAAATCGCAATGAACAACCCCTTTAAAACCAATTTTTACGGCACAGAAAAAGTAGTATTTAAATATTTAATATTTAAATATCATATAAATATATATTTTTTTCAATTTTTGATTTTGCGAGGAATGGTTCTCATTTAGGAGGGTGTGCTATTTTTGTAATTATATACATATACTGTATATATATATACACAATTGTAATATAGAGCCAGAAATTGTGGTATAACCTAATTAACTTGCCAGAAATAAACATTTTACTTGATATATTTCCAGCATTGTTTTCCCAAAGCGGACAGAAAGTGGACATCATAAACTATCCTCACTTTTACACAAACTACGACCAAAACAGCACTGTATTATTTGATAAGACTGATATGTGTAAAACATTTTTATCATAAAAAAATGGAATGCTCTCTGGTCTATAAACATTCCTATCAGACACTTTGTTCGCGGCATGTTTGTCAAACCCTATCTGACCACAGCAGACACACTTTATGACCGCTCACACTCTCGACCATCGGTCGGGCCCTCTGACAGCCAACAAATCACCATAGAGACACTCTTTCAGAAGGACTGCCATAAATGCTGAGGGTATCAGTGGCAAAACAAAGAGGTGTGAGAGAGAAAAAAAATCTGGACCAATCAGAAAACGCTGAATGGTGTTAGGTGTGCTGGGTTTGGACGGTCACATGACCAGTTTGTCCTAACTGACCCCAGACTTCAGACCGTCATAATGAGCCAGTGGAGGACACATGTTTGATGGGACGGGCTGGAATGGCTTCAGCTCTCATTTTGTGTCAGTGTGTCCTAATGTAAAGAGAATAATCAGAATAGCTTAAATTTAATGAATCTGTTTTAATAATAAATTTCTCAAAATTGACACTGGTTTTAATTATTAATATATATTTTTAAAAGAAATGTATAAAAAAACACCTTGCATTTTCATAGGGAAGCTAGTCCCCTATCGTCCACCACTAGCAGCCTTCTGACATACAGTGACACCTTGTGGCCTCTCAGTGCAGTGCAAAAACGGTACATAACATACATTTGCCTTAAGGAAAACATCTCGGTTACGTATGTAACCTTGGTTCCCGGAATAGGGGAACGAGATGCTGCGATGACGTCATCGCTTTGGGAACACCTTCGGTGTGACGAATGTCTGAAGCCCTTATACCATCACGCCAATTTTACCCCAATGCGCACGTAGGTGAGCTATATAGCGTGCTGCGCGCTATTTCCATCAGATTTCACTGATTTACGAAGGAAGTGCTATCAAGGTACGGAACGGCCCAGCATCGCAGCATCTCGTTCCCCTATTCAGGGAACCAAGGTTACATACGTAACCAAGATGTTCCCTCTCATAGGCTCACTTCGATGCTGCGATGACGTCATCACTTTGGGAACGCTATACCATAACGCCTGACGTACCTTAGATAGCTGGAAGACCGAGGAAAGCGTCTGCTCAAGCGGATAAGACCCGGGAGCCAGGAGCCATCCTCACGTCCAGACTGTAAAACTTGATGAAGGTTCTAGGAGAGGACCATCCTGCCTCAGCACAAAAATCTTCCATCGAGGACCCCTTGAAAAAGGCCTGAGAAGAAGCCACTGCTCTCGTAGAATGAGCACGCACCCCTAGAGGCGAAGTCAAGCCACGCGCCTCATAGGCCAAAGAAATAGCCTCCACTATCCAGTGTGACATCCGCTGTTTAGTGACAGCAGAACCTCTGCTCCTACCACCAAAACACACAAACAACTGGTCAGATCCACGCCACCGAACCGTGCAGTCGATATAGATCCTAAGTGCCCTAACTGGACAGAGATTCAGGCTAACTGACCCCTCTTCAACTGGGGAAAAAGCCTCCAAGACCACTTGTTGAAAACGAAACGGAGTCGAAGCAACCTTCGGAACATAACCAGGCCTAGGTCGCAAAAAGACTTTAACCAGCCCCGGGGCAAAGTCCATACAAGAACGGCTGATAGAAAGAGCCTGCAGATCCCCAACTCTCTTAAGAGAGGATAAAGCCACCAAAAGAACCGTCTTGAGGGTCAAGAGCTTCTCTGACACAGACTCCATCGGTTCAAAGGGATGGCCTGTCAGGCCCTCCAACACAATCGATAAATCCCAAGGAGGAACTCAGGCTGGGCGGAAAGGCCTAAGCCGTCTCGAACCCTGCATAAAACGTGAGACTAGGGGGTGACGACCAACCGAAACACCCCCTATGAGTGCATGCCCCGCTGATATGGCTGCCACGTACACCTTAAGAGTGGCGGGAGTAACCCATTCAGAGAAACGACTCTGAAGAAACTCCAGGACTGAACCGATAGGGCAGTGGACTGGATCCAAAATACGCTGTCTACACCAAGAGGCAAAAAGTCTCCACTTGAAAGCATATAAGCGTCTCGTGGAGGGAGCTCTAGAATTTATAATAGTGTCGGTAATCTCAGCCGAGAGACCAGAACAAATTAGTGTACCCCACTCAGGGGCCACGCCCATAACTTCCATAATTCCGGTCGAGGATGCCAAATCATGCCCCGAGCTTGCGTTAGCAGACCGTGTCTGAGGGGAATCTCCCATGGAGGGCCGGCTAGCAGACTGACCAGGTCCAAGAACCACGACTGAGTGGGCCACCAGCAGCAGGTGCTCCACTCTCTCTGATCGTATTCTGAACAGGACTACTGGGAGCAACCGGATTGGGAGAAAAGCATAAAGATCGGTCCTGGGCCATTTGTGGGCCAGAGCATCCAGACCTAGAGGCGACGGGGGAGACAGGGAAAACCAAAGCGGACAGTGCGTAGTCATGTTCGAAGCGAACAAGTCTACTTCTGCTCGGCCGAACCTCTGCCATAAAAGATCCACCATTTGGGGGTGTAATCTCCATTCCCATCCTGCAGACTCTGTCTCGAGAGCAGGTCCGCTCCTGAGTTCAAGCGACCTGGGATATGGACTGCTCTGATCGACAGGAGCTTTGTCTGAGAACACGCCTCGCCAGCCTGCACAGGGTGCGAGAACGTAATCCTCCTTGACGATTGAGGTAAGACACAACTGTCGTGTTGTCCGTCCTGACTAAGACGTGACAACCCCTCAAATGGGGTAAAAACTGTTTGAGAGCCAGGAAGACAGCTAGCATCTCCAAACGATTTATGTGCCAGCCACGATGTACCTCTGTCCAGACTCCACCGACTGGACGTCCTTGATGGAGTGCTCCCCAGCCCGTAAGGGACCCGTCCATCGTGACCGTCTTGCGGCAACGCAACGTCCCCATCTGGACCCCCCCCAGAAGGAACTGGGGTCTCATCCACGGGCTTAGAGTACGAAAGCCCCTGCGTGTCACCGTAATTCTGCGAAGCGGATGACAGTGATGTGAAATGTTCTGGCTCTTGGTCCACCACTGAAACGGTCGCATGTGGAGCAGGCCCAACTGAACTACAGGGGACGCCACCGCCATCAGACCCAACAGCCTGAGACACAAGCCTACGTGTACTCGGCGTCCCGTCTTGAACTGGCCTAGACAGGTCCGTATTGACTGCACACGTGCAGGAGACAGCCGTGACCGCATTGTGCAAGAGTCCAAATCCACCCCCAAAAAGGTTGTTTGCTGACACGGCAGTAGGACACTCTTTTGAAGGTTTGTCCGTAACCCCAGGCTCCTCAGATGATCGAGTACCAAATCTCGATGTATCCTTGCCTGATCCTGGGATTGGGCTAATATTAGCCAATCGTCCAGGTAGTTCAAGATTCGGACGCCCTGGAGCCGCAACGGGGCCAGAGATGCGTCCATACATTTTGTAAATGTTCGAGGAGCCAAAGCTAGTCCGAATGGAAGAACACAATATTGGTATGCTTTGCCCTCGAAAGCAAACCTGAGGAACTTCCTGTGCCTCTTGACGATCGGGATGTGAAAGTATGCATCCTTTAGATCGATGGTCACAAACCAATCTTCGGATTGGATCTGAGACAGAATGGACTTCACTGTAAGCATCTTGAACTTGCTCACTCTGAGCACAAGATTTAGACGACGTAAGTCCAAAATCGGACGTAAACCACCATCTTTCTTGAGCACAACAAAATACCAGCTGTAGAAGCCTGACTCCATCTGAGTGGGGAGTGTCTCCTCTATAGCCCCGTTCTCTAGGAGTGACACGATCTCCTGACTTAAAATCGAGGCCTCCCCAGGACGTACCGTCATAGGAAGAACCCCGCTGAAAGGAGGTGGCCCTTTTCGAAACTGGATAGTGTAACCGTGTCGAACGGTGCGTAGTACCCACCTTGAAATATCGGGCAGGCGTCTCCACGCGGCCCAATAGTCTGCCAGGGGTCTTGAGTGTTCTACAGTTGAAACGTACATCTGATTTTCTCGTATAGGATCCCGAAGCATCTGAGTGGCGGAAAAAGCTATAACGGGAAGATATCCGATTGTCCTGTCGGGCCTGCCCCCCACCCCAAAGGTGGGAGCTTTGGAGGCCGTCATAAACGGGCCATGCTCGCATGACCCTTGGGCTTTTTTTCGAACTCTGAAGGCTGGAACGCGCAGAGTATCCGAAAGGGTGCTCGTCGTAAGGACTCGACCTAAGACTGCCCAAGGCGCAATATGCGGCGGGACCGTCAAGATCGGAGTCAGGAGGCCACAACGAGAGAGGCGAAAACGCTTGTGCGGTTCGTCCACACTCTCTAAAGGAGGGCCTGGCCTCCGAAGACGAGCAGAGGAATCAGGAACTGCTATTAGGAGCCTGAGAATGAGAGGTCTTAGCCATCGAACTCAGGTCTAACCGCTTGCGTTGTCATGGGTGAGCAGGTGGGCGAGACCTAGGACCCCAATCCTTACGAGGGGGTAACTTAGGTGATGGCTCATGCCGCTGGGCCTCATGACGCTGTAAGGAGGACGAGCGTGAACGAGCCGCAGGTGGCTGACGCTCTACTTCCCTAGCCCTGCGCGGGATGAGCTGACAAAACGCGGCGGACTGCTGTTTCGCTGCTCGAAACTTCTCCATGACCGTAGTGACCGAATCTCCGAACAGACCATCACTCGAAATGGGGGTGTCCAAAAGAAAGGTTCTGTCCTTCTCCTTAATGTCAGTGAGAGTAAGCCAAAGATGGTGCTCAGCTGACACTAAACCTGCCCTGGACCTGCCCACTGCTCGAGCTGTGTGCTTGGTAGCCCTTAGCACCAAGTCAGTAGCTCATCTGAGCTCTTTAATGGCCTCTGGGGTCAGGCCTTCTCCCTCGTCCAGCTCCTTGAGCACATCTGCCTGATAAGCCTGGAGTACACCCATGGAATGTAGTGTAGCCGCGGCCTGCCCAGCGGCCATGTAAGATTTTCCGATCAAAGCGGAAGTAACCCTACACGGCTTGGACGGCAGCAGAGGGCATGACTTCCAAGACGGAGCGGAATTTGGAGTGAGATGTGCCGCGAGAGTCTCTTCTACGGCTGGCATCGCCGCATAGCCGTGATCCGCCATTGTAGAAACCGTGGCGAAATCAGCGTCCGCGGGATTAGTGATGCGTGCCGAAAAAGGTTGTTTCCAAGACCTTGAAACCTCATGGTGGAGGTCTTGGAAGAAGGGGAGAGGCCTACAGGGCTGAGACGGGGTGCGGCTAGATAAAAATCGGTCGTCCAGTTTCGACTGGGTCTGATTTTGCGCCGGCTCGCTATCCCACTCTAACCCCAACTTATCCACAGCGCGCGTTACAACGTCTAATAGTTCGCTGTAAGACGGGGAGGTGCGTTTCTCCTGTCCACTCAGAGGGAGAGAACTACACACTTCACCCAATAAATCCTCGGAATCTGATGCCGTTGTGGACAGCACGTATTCGTCATACGCCATACAACCGAAAGACATCGCATCGCGAGCTTCCGGGGTAGGCCGCAAATTATAATTGACGAAGACCACGGGGTCCCTGTAGTGCTCTTCGAGCACTTGCACATGGCCTGGAGAGAGCGAGAGAAAAGGAGAGAACTCCGTTGACTCGCCCTCTAAGCGCCACAGCTCGCATGCGTCACCCCAAGCGACCGTCTCGTGCGGCACCTCGGCAACCGCAGAAACGGGATAGCGGGGGTTAGACGCGAGGCCTACTTTATTTGAGAAGGCCGCGAACCTCAAGCGCCGTAGGCTATCACAGTGTCGACAATCAGAGAGGCCGCTAAGCGCCGCTTGGGCGTGTTGTACACCCAAACATTGCACGCACCTGTCATGAGTGTCTCCTCCTGCGATGAACCTGTCACACGGTTCGATGCATCTCCTGTAGCTCATCGTGTCTGCTGAAGAGGAGTAAACTGAGAACACGACAAAAGAACGCTTTCCTACGGGCAACAGATTATTCGCTTCCTGAAGGAAATTAAATCTGATGGAAATTGCGCACAGCACGCTATATAGCTCACCTACGTGCGCATTGGGGGCGGTGCTAAGCGCTATTTGGCCAATAAATTGGTGTCATGGTATAAGGGCTTCAGACATTCGCCACACCGAAGATGTTCCCAAAGCGATGACCTCATCGCAGCATCGAAGTGAGCCTATGAGAGGGAACCTAAATTTATTTGTACGCATTAAAATGTAGGAATCTCATTGAATTACATCATAGAAAACATCAAACAAAAAGCAAGTTAATATAGCTGACTAGCTAGCTAACATCAATACGCATGCACGCAAGTAGCTAGCTTGTGTAAATTGGCCATTAGCCATGGTTGCACAGAGTGGAAGTATAGTAAAGTGCAAGATCAATGTAAGGACTCTATAACATATAACGTTAACACTACAGGTAAGTCTATAATAAATAAAGGCCTAAAATATAATATGTGACCCTGTAGCACAAAAACCAGTCATATGTCGCTGGGGTATATTTGTAGCAATATCTAAAAATACGTTGTATGGGTCAAAATTATTTTTATTTTATGCCAAAAATCATTAGGATATTAAATAAAGATCATGTTCCATGAAGATATTTGGTAAATTTCCTTCCATAAATATATCAAAACATAATTTTTTATTAGTAATATGTATTGCTAAGAACTTCATTTGGACAACTTTAAAGGCGATTTTCTCAATATTTAGATTTCTTGCTCCCTCAGATTCCAGATTTTCAAATAGTCGTATCTCGGCCAAATATCGTTCTATCCTAACAAACCATACATCAAATGAAAGCGTATTTAGTCAGCTTTCAGATGATGTAAAAATCTCAATTTTGAAAAATTGACACTTTAGAATGGTTTTGTGGTCCAGGGTCATATATAATATAATCTAATATAATAGTATACTATAATATAATATAATAATTAATAATACCCCCACAAAACTGAGATTTGTAGAAACATTGCACTTGATTTTGTGATCAAACTCTTGTCACTATACAACTGGACCAGTTTTGATAATTGGTTGCAATGCATGATCTGTCCACAAGAGGCCATCGCTGAACAATTGCTCTCTTTACCATCTTACATGCTGCTTCTGTCACTTGGTTGACGAGTCAGAAACGAAACCTCATTATGACCTTTTTATTTACAACCAGAGATGAATTAGTCTGAGCTCTATGTTAATTTCTGAGTTTTATGTTATTCTCATTATAATTACTCACTGCCTTTGGTCTAAAGCGCTGCATCATCAAATATAAGTGAGAAAATGTTGATAGTGTTACTCAGTTGTGCTGTGCTTTTTAATAAATCACATTATAGATGAAAAATAATGTTATAGTTGAATTTCTCAACTCTGAAAAAAAAGAACATTACAAGGTTGAAAGTCAGTGTGAAAATGGCTAATGGCTAAAGAGTTTTACTCATTGTGTTTTCACAGACGGCATCTCTCTTTTGATGTGGGCTGAGTGTGATCCAGGTGAGCATGTTTACACTCTCTGCAGGGGTCAGCGTGTGTGGATGGGGTGAGTGCTGTACGTCGCTCTGATGTAATTTGGGGCTCAGTAGGACAAGTCTCAATCATGAAACCTCACAGACCCTTGGAAAGGATGGTTCTAGATGACCACAAGGACCTGAGTATGACTTAATGGACAGAAAAAAACAACTTGCCTGCTTCTATATACATAAAATTTTGATTTGTAGTTATACTTGTTTTAAAAAGTTCTAAATTCAAACAGTGCTTGCCAAAGATGAATTATGGGTTATTGTCTCTAGGCATCAGCTTCTTTGGAGGCCCCCTCTTAATCTTATATCTGGTAACTGCATTAAAACCTTTTAATTTTGAGCTTATATCTCAAAATTATGTATTGCATGCAAGTGCTGAAACAAATCTAGTTGAGGTTATGTTGTCTAAAAACGAAATTCTCAATCATTTACTCATCCTCATTTCTCTGGAACATGAAAGAAGATATTTTGGAGAACAAGACAATGGTGGACTTCACCGAATTTCATTGAGAAAAAATGTAAATATCTTCTTTTGTGTTCCACGAAAAAGAAAGTCATAAAGGGGGTGAATAAATGATGACAGAAATAACAAGAAAGTGAATTGCAAATATAAGAAAAAAAAGGAATTGTGAGAAGAAAAAGTAAAAATGTTTTGGTAATAAATCTGCAATACTCATCTGGTTATACTACTGGTAACACACACACACACAGGGTATAGAAAAGAATAAATTAAATCACTCCCCCTGAAATAATCACATTTTGTTGCTTTGCAGCCTGCAATCACACGTTGAGTAAAAGTTTTTAGTTTTATCCAGCTGCATTTACTCAGTGCAACTTAAAACATCCAAGTGAAAGATATAACACCAAC
This sequence comes from Sinocyclocheilus anophthalmus, assembly GCA_018155175.1. Lineage (NCBI taxonomy): Eukaryota > Metazoa > Chordata > Actinopteri > Cypriniformes > Cyprinidae > Sinocyclocheilus > Sinocyclocheilus anophthalmus. The sequence continues at coordinate 106,178 of JADLZN010001756.1, read as the reverse complement.
ATGTCAGAAAAAAAGAGAATCACTGAGTGGGAAAAGGGATCAGCCTTGTGTCAGTGTTTTGTTGAACCACCTTTTGCTTTAATCTTACAGCGTTTATGTCTTGCTGTTGGGATATTTTCTCAGTCTCTTCTGCTGTTCAAAATCCGGTTTACGTGACCTTTTGCAATATTTGCCAACTTTTCTTTACAGAACTGCTCAAGTTCAGTTAAATGTGATGGTGAGCGTTTGTGGACTGTAGTCTTCAAGTCATTCCACAGATTTTCATGGGGTTTAAGTCTGGGCTCTGACTTGGCCATGCAAGGACATTCACCTTTTTCTCCTTCAAACACTGTGTGCTCAGTTTTGCTGTGTGCTTTGGGTTATTGGAAGGTAAACCTTTCTTCACATTGACAACTTTCTGGCAGAGGGCAGCAGATTTTCCTCAAGAATTTGAAGGTATTTTGCCCCATCCCATTTTTCCCTCTATCCTGACAAGTGCTCCCGTTCCTGCTGCGGAGAAACACCCCATAACAGCACATTACCACCTCCATGCTTTACTGGAGGAATGCTGTTATTTTGATGGTGAGCTGTATTGGATTTCCACCAGACATATTTTTGGGTGTGGAGGCCAAATAATTAAATTTTTTTAGTCTCATCTGCCTCAGAATCTTCACGGTGTGTTTTGGCAAAGCTCAGTCTTGACTGCATGTGATCTTTCTTGAGGAGGAGTTTTTCTTGCAACTCTCCCATACAAGCCACATTTGTGGAGAATTTGTGATATTGTTGTCACATACACACAACGAACACTCTTTGTCATAAATTCCTGCAAAAGCTTCAGAGTTGCTGTAGGCCTCTTGGTCCTCCTCTCACCAGTTCCTCCTGATCTTTCATCCAGTTGGGAGTTGACGTCCTGAGTCCAGGGAGGGGACTGTGTGTGTACCAAATCCTGCCATTCTAAATAATAGACTTCATTGTGCTGCTAGGCATTGATAAAGCCTTTGCAATTTTTTGGTCTCCATCTCCTTACTTTTGCCTGGCCCAACTTTATCCCAATATCTGGTTGACAGGCTTGCCACCCATATTGATTGTTTGCTTCAGTTCACTACCAAGGACTGAAATGCTCCAGAAAAGCTCTTTTCATGCTCAGCTGATCAAAATGAGCACAGCTGATCACAGTTGAAAGTCAAATCAAAAGTGCCATTGAGAAGGTGATTAGCTACACCTGATTGAGTTTACAAGTCATTTTTAGGAGGGGGTGATCCTTTTTCCAACTCAATTATTGTTTTTTTTTTAATATTCTATTTTTTTCTGACATGTTGTGTTTATCATTTACTTGGAGGTTATAATTGCATTAAGTAAATCTATCTATCTATTATCTATCTATCTATCTATCTATCTATCTATCTATCTATCTATCTATCTATCTATCCACTATCTATCTATCCAGTATATATAGTACTTACTAATATACTACTGGAATTCTAATCACACAGCCTTGTCAGTATATTACAGTTCTTTTGCAGTACATTCCTCAATGCAGTCGGCTCGACTGATCTTCTGTTCATTTCCCTGAGGCTGCAGCAGCCACAGTTTACATCAAAGGGGGCAATAGAGAACTGGGCCAAACAAATGCACAAGTAGTAAAACTTAACAAGGTGTGAATGTCCTCATGTTGCCCTGACCCAAGTGATGCGTAACACCGGCCTGTTTGCTGTTTTTGGAATGTGTGCATTTTCTGACCAACTTGGTGTTTTGGGGTTACGTGAGCGACGGTGAATTTGTGTGCCAGCTCTGGTGGGGGGCAGCAGGCTGATCTGTTTGTAAAGGAAACATCAGGTGTTTGAAGCAACTCTGTCTGTGCTTGCACACGCTGATTTATCTGTGCATTTCAGAATTATGTTCCCGACCTCTTCACCTCGGTGCCATTTGTGTTCTTCCCCCCGCTCTGTTCAGGCAATAAAACAAGTGTGTATCTGCACCCCCCTGCCCACCTCCAGAGAGTTTCTCCTGCTCCAGTGTCACCCACAGTTCAACGTCCGTGGACAGACTGCCAGCCTGCAACCCGATGGGGACTGGGGCGTTGGGGGGGAGCAGCTCTGCCGAACAGTGCATTCCAGGACAGAGAAAACACCTCTCTCGCATCCCCAACACACGCTTTTTAACTGGAAGCCACAACACAGACATGAGACTGGTGAGCCGCATGGCTTGATGTGGCAAGATTGATAAGCTGTGAAAGCATGAATCAATGGTGAGAAATGTTAATGGGGTTATTACGCCATTACGCTGATCAATGAGCATTTTAAGAACTTTTCATGACTGATGACGCCATCACTTATCACAGGAGAAATACTTCATTAATGTCACAGGACATTTGATGTTTGGACCCATTGAAGTCTCAGTTGGCTAACGAGAGAGCCAAGGATGGGGCCGGTGTCCTAGGGGCCTTTGCCAGGGGTCTCTGAAACTAGGGGTCTAAGAAAATTTAGCTTTGCCATCAAAGGAATAAATTACATTTAAAAATGTATTACAGTAGAAAACACACATTTTTAACAATATTTTTGATGAAATAAGCAGCCTAGGTCATGCAGTATGAATGTAATCTGGAAACATACTACACCCATCATGTTGTAATTGTCATGTGACCTACCATCATCAGTTGTGTCGCTTCACTGCCATTCACAAATCCTCTCCAGTGGCCTTATGGGATAGTGAAGCGTCTATCGATTGCCCACTTTACAATCACAAAGTAGTAGGTCACCCAGGTAGCTTTGGCCTACTGTTTTATGAGTGACTAATATGAATTCTGACATGCTACTTTTCTTGCACAGTTTTTGCCTACTATATAGGAAGTATGCGATTTTGGATGCAGCCGTTGAGTGAGTTTGAAGCAGGGTTTTCTGTCTCGACAAACAATGGGATACATGGCTGTGTTTGAAAATGTGTTTAAAAGCAGTCATTTCATTTGCAATTCCACTAAATGACACCAATCATCTTTAAATTCTGAATTTGGCCAATTCTGAACAAATTTGTCAAATTAATCAGCCCTTTTTTAAACATACTTTTTGGTTCTTGTTTTGATTCCTGATTCTTTGTCATAACAATATTATTTCCAGAGGATAAAGTAAATTAATGCTTGTTGTCACACTTGAATTTAGGGACAAAATGATGACTGAGTGCAGAGAGGACTCTGTTGAGGACCTGATGTCAGTTGTGGCTTGCATGGATTGCTTCACTTTTTAGTTTAGGAAATTCTTTACTTCTACCTGTACACGAAAAGGCTTTCCTAAATTGCATGAAGGAATGCAGTCAAGTGATTAAAGGAGCAGAGAGCAGGTGATATTTCAGTGTAAGGGGTACTTAGTATGTGAAGCCTGACTGGAGGAAAAAAAAAAGATGAAAGGAGAGAAGTGGAGAGAGAGAATTTGCTGCTATCTATCTATCTATCTATCTATCTATCTATCTATCTATCTATCTATCTATCTATCTATCTATCTATCTATCTATCTATCTATCTATTTATACATAATACAAGACACGTGTGAGTTTCATGATACACACAACCAAGGCCTACAACACCACTGTACTGCTGCCTTGCAACTATTACTATTTCCTTCAACAAATGCAAATAGTTTTGCAAACAATATTTCTGTCTTGTGAGATGGGAGTTTAGATGCAGAGTGAGAATGGGGGAGAGGACATACCTGAAACACAAACGCACCACCTTCCTGTGTGAAAGACCTCTCTTGTCCTTTCAGGGGTCTGAATGTGGGATTAAGTCTTTTAGCATACCTGCTTTATCGCACCTGAATGTGAAAGAAAGGCAGCCATTGTGAAGCCCTGACTCCATCACTTAACTCTCGGCCGTGCCTGGGCCTCTCGGCCCACCTCTGACTGAGCCTCCACCTCCCACCCACAATTAGCCACCTAAATCAAACCTCCGCCTGGGGAACTAATTGTTTCTAACCGTGCTTTTGTACAAAAAACATGCTGTTTCCCTGTTGCCCATTCAGAGTGGATTCTTTGGCTCAGCGTGGGTCAGATTGGGAAAGCATGCCTCGTTCTGCTTGGTTAAGATGGAGATAAACCAAACCCTTGTAATGATGCCCCTCACCCCAGACCTAATTTCTGCCCTGCTTCCAAAGGCTAGCTGCATTTGAGTATTGAAACACGGTCAAGGGATAGAAGGGTGTACAAAAACAGAAAGACAAAAAGCAAGGTGCCACACAAGATGATAGTGGCATTTGACCCGTCTTTAATTATGATTTGAATACCTCTGCATTTGCATAGCTGCACGAAAATATTTCTTTGTACTGATAGTCTTATAAAACATTTCTTTTATCTTAAAAAAAAAACTTTGTAAGAAAAACTATTTTCTAAACTATAATGTGAATAATGTGCATCAAAATAAGAAAATCAGAAAATCATGATTTAAGATAAGAGTGATTAAAAAAAAAATTATTATACAGCATTTTTCCCCCTTTACTTTTGGCCCTGTGAACTTTTAGAAAATAAAGTCTAAAACTCTAACTAGTTTATTTAATTTGTCTACTAAAATTATCTAATTGTATATACAGTACATGACAGAATCTTTTATGCCTTTTTCCCCCCTTCCCTGAATCTTGGGAATGTTTTAACACAGTGTCATTCATTTCCAGCATCTCAAATGTTGCATTTTGTTTATTAATAACATTCTGTGGTAGAAACAACAAATTACCTTGTAATTTCTAGGATCTTATTTAATCAACTTCATAAAACGTATATACATAATAACAATAATAATAATAATAATACAACTTATTAGGGCCTAAATTGCTTGTTATGGTGGAAATTTATGTTTGAAAGGGTAAAACAACAAATAAATTTAATAATTTATGCATAAAATTAATCTGAAAAAAAAACATGAAAAGATGATGGCATGATACAATATTTCCAATGCAATTTTAATGTGGAACTCACATAACAAAAAGCCAACAAGAAGTTGAAATCTATTAGTTTGAATAACATAAAAGTACCAGAAGATGAAGGAACACTTACCATTATAGGAACAATATTCAAACACTATATGTTATACAGCAGCAGATGGTGCAAAGTATTGGGCATTGCAAAGCAGTGAGTAAAGCTTTTACTGTGTGCTTTATATTACACAAAATAGCACATGAAACAAGACATCTGCCAATTTAACAGGAAAGTTCAAGCAGAATCTCTTGGGTTAGTGTAAGCTTAGAAAATAGCAATCATTCAGTCAGACTTTATGGATGATAAAAAAAACCAAAAACCAAAAACAATGCTGAGTTGAAACATAAACACAAACACTGTAAGAAGTTTATTTAATACCTAGTGATATTAGCATGCAGGAGTATCAGAGATATGCAGCTGGAATGAACAGTATGATGAGAGGCCGCGGTCTGACAGAGTCTGTCTCTGTGTATTTGAAACAGAGTGTGACAGAAGCACTATACACATGACTGTATGATGGACAGCTAGGCTTTTTCTCGTATCTCCACTGCTCCCCCCCCCCCCCCACACACACACAGTGTGAGACTGGAGACAAAAACACTGTGAGAGGCCGCTATATTTTTCTGGAATGTTCTTGTCACAGAGGACTGACACGTAACCATTGACCATTCAGAGATGTGTGTGTGTACATGCATGTTCATGCTTTCTAGCTCTCCACCTGTGTTTATGTTATCCGGCCAACCACGTCACACACTCTGGCAGCTGTACAGCTTGTATTGATGCAAAAAAGTTTCAGATCATCTTTTACAGCTGCATGTACACAAAGTTAGAAACCATGAGAGATTGTACACTACAGTGATTGTACCACAATTAAGGGGTGTTGTTACATGTTTTCATTTTATAAATAAATAAATAATAAACAAATAATGTAATTAAATGCGTTTATATTATTTTAAAGTATATTATTTCCATAATCATTTTTTAAAGAATATGTTGAAGTGTACTTATTTTTCACAAGGGCTGCACAGCTTTTCCTGTGTAAACGTGGTAATATAATATGCACATAACAAAAATAGACTTCAGTATTTATTTATTATTACTTTTTTTTTTAGATAATCAGCAGTGAGTATTAACCACCGTCTCTCTCTCTCATTCACTTTTCTCTCAGTCTCTCTCCACATGTTATCTTTCTATTGTCTGTTATTAGTCTAATGTCGGCACACCGGATGAGTGTGGCCCCTGTGCCGTCACTGTCGGGGGTCCTGTAGTAACTTGCAGAGCTCTCCTCAGTGCACACATACGCACAGGTGACTGGAAACAGGAGCTGAGAGAGTGTCTCTCACTGAGTGTTTAAGTGCTGTCTGCACTGGTGTTCTGTTACCCTGCTCTCTGCCCGACCTCAAACACACACACACACACACGGCATCAAAGCCACTCTCCATCACTCGCTGTGTGCTGATGTCAGAGCTGGAGAGAGCATTTGATTTGGTGTGTTTAAAGAGACGAGTCTGACGCAACCGAATGTGTTTCCAAGAAGCCAAATGCTAAGGTTTCTAGTGATCTCACATTTCAAATAGAAAGTTTAAAGTCAACATGAAAAATTCACCCAATTTACTTTCCTAATGCACATTTCCAGTCGATTCCTTGAACGATTCAGCGGTGCATGTTATTTCAAATGAAAAATGCATTTGTAATCTTCAAACATACCCTGATGTTACTTAAGAAGCTTCTGAATAACCAATAGCCAAATAGCTACTACCAAACGTGCATTCAGTTGATGGTAGCCATTGACTTCTATATTATGAAAAAATAAAAATAAATACTACGGAAGTCAATGGCTACCGTCAACTGTTTGGTTACCAACATTCTCAAAATACCTTTTTTTGTATTCAACAGAAGAAAGAAACTCATACATGTTTGGAACAACTTGTGGTTGAGTAAAACATGACAGAATTATAATTTTTGGGTTAACTATGCCTTTTAATTGGCCTTTTATGTAATATTTTAAAATATACTTTTAATGTCTGCAAGTGCAGTACAATTAAGCACACAGGACTGTACATCCCTGCTCAGTATTCAGCAGCTTCAGTTTTCCCGCCTCACCAGCACATCCCCAGCGTCATGGGGGGGGTTTTTTTTTTTTGTTTTTTTTTTTTTTTTTTTTTTTTTTTTTTTTTTTTTTTTTTTTTTGTTTTTTTTTTTTTTTTTTTTTTGTTTTTTTTTTTTTTTTTTTTTTTTTTTTTTTTTTTTTTTTGTTCCTTCTTCTTTTTTTTTTTTTTTTTTTTTTTTGTTTTTTTTCTTTTTTTTAAAAAAAAACAAATAAATAAACCTTTGTCTTCAGTCTGTATACTAACAATGTGGTTTACGCTAATGCTAAGCTCAGATTTAAACTCTGAGAAAGTCTCTCCTTTCTTGTTTGCTGGAACGAAGAGTGCCTGAGGCAAAGATATCATGTACTTTGCCTAATGTTTACCATGGTAATTCAACAGAACAGTTGGAAAAAAATCACAATGTCAGCTAGATGCAATGTCAGCTAGATTTACTGACAGTTTTAAAGGGGTCATATGATGCCGCTAAAAAGAACATTATTTTGTGTATTATTTTGGTGTAATGAAATGTGTTTATTATAACATTTCAAGGTTCAAAAAACATTATTTTCCACCTACTTTGCTACATTCTCTGGTTTCTCGCTCTATGTCCGCCCCTCGTGGCCTTTTCTGCAACGCGTCCGAGTTTTACAAAGCTCATCCCGTTGCCTGAAAATCGAGTTGTGGCTCTGATTGGCCAGCTTATCTCAACGTTGTATATTGTCCGACATACCTCATTTTGTGACGAAATCTGTTACGGGTGTCCTTACCATACTGGGATGAGCCCTGTCGGCCGGAGCGATGGATTCAAAACCATGAAACCCATGATTAACGAAGCCTTCGTTGTCCAGGTCCATGGGGACATAATTAGTTTGTCTTATACTGACTTTACTCTGCTCTTTTTTACCGCGTTGCCATGTCTGCATTTTTTGTGATCGGAGAAATGACAAACAACGAGCCCTACTCTACACTGCCCAAAAAACTCGCTTTAAATAGAAAAAAATATAAAATATAAAAACTCTTTACATCTAAAAAACGTACTTACAATTTGTGAGTCTGAACAGCCGGCATTGTAGTCTACTCTATCGGGATCAGGAAACAGTCCTCCATAAAATTTCTGGCACACATCATGAATATTTTGGGTGAAGTGTTCGGGAACCGTGTTGTAAATACAATTTATCCACGAGTTCTAGTCGTGTCCATTTTTGGAGACCCACAACAGTAGTTTCAGCTTTCACATAACGAAACACAGCGTCACCCAACCGGTGCCTAGAGTGAGCAGAGGTCCGGGATTCAAGTGAGGAATAGCCGGAGGTCTAGAGTGGAGCAGTTCGCGGCGGCCTTGATACTGGTGCGGTCGGCGGATTTTTTAGAAGGCGGCTTGCGCCACCACACGTTCCGACCCGGTGGGACTCCGCTTCGTTCCCAAGTCCTATGACAAGCCGTATTTTCCCTGGTGATCCACAAGCGCAAAGTTTTGTATTTCCTCATCGACATCACAGATACAGATCCATGCATCGAAGCAGATATCTTCCTCTTTTGACACCAAATAGTGTTTCAGGCTTCACATCCTAAACACACAGTGCCTTCACGGTATGGCGGCGGCAACAACAATACTACACGAGAATAAAAGTTACACCTTCTTTCTCTTTGCGTGAACCATTTGGGTTGCGTTATACAAATCTTCCGCACATATGAGGTATACATTGGGGGCTTGTTAGGTTAGGCTGCTGGACTCTGAACTTTTATAAGAATAGCTCTTTGCGATTTGAAGACACTTATTCGTTGCCCACTTTACAGATCTCCTTAGCACCAAGAGCTTGTAACCTCCAAAGAGAAAGGTCAACTTGAAAATATCGGCATCATTGACCTCCTTTAGTAAATCATAACATTTGAATAGCCATTAAAAGTGTTTTACAAGGCTCTGCTGATTTCAGGTGCCTACTAAAATAATTAAATAGTACGATAGTATGTAGTGCTCTAGTACAAATCACCACATGTGTGCAATACTGTAATCCCACAATGCTGCACGTTGAGTTGTAGTAGGGAAACGCTGATTTACAAAACATCACTAACACTACACACACACACACAAAACAATCAAACATTTGAAAGGTCTTTTTGCATTTTACTTTGGAGCAGGTGTGATTGAGAGGCCATTGCAGTGAGAGATGCGGCTTTAGATTGTGGAGGTGAGGAGACCATTGAAGAGGAAGGAATGAGAGAAAAGGAAGGTGAAGAGAGATTGACGGGAAGTTCAAGGGTCAGGGACAGGTAAGAGGGCATGACAGCTGACCCGAATAAAACCACACAATTCCCACGCTAAATGACTGCCTACAGACAAGATACTTCCCTGTCAAAATAATGGAATAATCAACAAAATAAAAAAAAAGTAAATAAATAATAATAATAATAAAATAGGAATATAAATTATAATACTATATAAATAAAATATAATATAATATAGTTAATAATTATCATATTAATAAACATAATAAATAATATACAAACATTTTCTAAAATTTCCCCTCTCAACATTCTGATATCTTACAGTGAAGCATGTTTTACACATAATTCATTATTAGTAGTATTTTGATCATTTGAGAATAATAGTAAAATCCCCAAAACTTTGAAACAACAGAAAGTAAAGGAATTATGTATTGACCAAAGCATATTAAACCAAATGCATCTCTGATACACTCAGTTCTTGACTTTATGAGGTGCATCCATATATTCCTCTGGTCATCATAAGTTTCAGTTGATTAATTCATGCACAATATTGTTTTTATAGATGTAAATATATATTCATATATTTGTAAGAAATTCCTATAACCATAATTTATATTAGTCTCTAAACTAATTCTAAGTGTAAGACATTTTCTTCCTGTACAGTTGATCAAATATGAGCACATCTGAACAAAACAAGTCAAAAACCAATAGCATCTAATATGAAGAACAAATAATTATGAATGAACTCTCTTATTTCATTCTCTTTATGTGGAAGTTTAGTGTAGCATTGAATGAGTTTTTTCTTTAAATGCATCCAGAAGAGGTGAGAGAAATGTGTTTGTAGCAATTGTTGATTTTTCTAGCTGCAGAAGTGAAAATGACACTTAGAATCCACATCTTCTAAAACCAGATTATCATCAGCCTCCTAATACCTGAAAGAACCTCCCAAATTTAAGGAGACAACATGGAGCGCAAAACTCTCAACATTTAAAAATGATTTACAAAGTATAAATGCTTGGTGCTCTTTCAGATGAAGGTGTGAGTATTCAGTGGTGTGTTGTGGTGATCTAGTGTGCACACTGGTGCACAGACTGTGACTGGCATACATGTTGTGTGTGTGTGTGGCAGTTGTAGGAGCCGCTGGGGGTGGAAGGAGGGGCCGGACTAGCTGCTAGAGAAAATAGAAAATGGAAAATTCCTGTGTGAAGTGCAGTGGTTTGGGGTCAGGTGTGAACTACAGAGAGATCAGACACACAGGCTGGGAGAGAGGGGACGGGGAGGGGGTGAGAGTCAAAGGTAGAAAGCTCCCCCATACCCACACAACCCCGACACCACAGGTGGTTTTGTGAAAGGGGGACATCCATAGAGTAATGGTTTTTATACTGTACGAACTGTATGTGCTATTGCCCTACACCGATCCTACACCTAAACCTACCCCTCACAGTAAACTTTGTGCTATTTCAGTTTTTCAATACACTCCATTCTGTGTGATTTGTAAGCGTTTTGAAAAGTGGGGACATGATGTAATGTCCTGAAAAGTCACCTTCTCATTGTAATACCTATGTCATACCCATGTCATTATACAAATGTATGTCCTCATTTGTCACAAAAATGCACGCGCACACACACACACACACAACATGCGCCTTAGAGGCATAACTTCACAAACGTCAAACATTCTGAATTCCGTGCAGTCTCTAGTCGGGTTGCTGCTGGTATAAGCTGTAGATGTTGGGTGTTTGCCGAGGGTGCTTATGCAGTGCTACGGTTTGTCGTGGTGTTTTGAATGTGTAGTCATAGTATGTTCAGGATAGTATATGGATTCAATGTGGCTGCCTAAGTGAGTTTAGTGTAGTGTGCTATGTGGTTGCTAAGGTTGTGGGGTGGTTGCAGGCAGTGATATGCAGTGCTAATGTTTTGGGTGTTTTTTGTTTTTCTTGTGTAGCTCTCAGTATGTTCAGGATGGGGTTACTAGGGAATGTCAATGTGTTGCGAAGGTTTTGGGTATGAAAAGTGGTCGGTTTGCCAAGGCATTGCTTGCACGTGGCTACGGTTTTCTGGGTTTTTTATTGTGTAGCTATCAGTATGTTCAGGATGGTTACTAGGGCATTTCAATGTAGTTGCTAAGTGATTTTAGTGTGCTGCTATGTGATTGCCAAGGCGTTGCTATGCAGTTGCTACGGTTCTGCGTTTAGGTGTGAGCTATTAGGCGTGTCAGGACAGGTACTAGGGGCAGTGAGGTTGCAAGTGATTGTAGTGGTGTAGGGGTGCTAGTGTGTGTGTCCATCAAGTGGTCCGCTGAGTAACAAGGGTGCTTCAGTGTGGGCTAAGGTGTTTTTAAGCACTTGTATTGTGTGTTGCTGTAGTGGTTGATCGGGGGTGTGGTGTTGCAAGGTGTTGCAATGCTTTTTTTTTGTACGTGTCGCTACATATTATACTGTGTAAGGCGGAACGTGTTGTTTCACTGTGGTTTTTAAAATCGTGTTAAGATTTAGTGTGTTTGTCTGTGGTTGATAGGGAGTGTTGGGGTGGTTGCCAAAGTTTGTCTACGCAGTCATAACGGTGGTCTGACTGTTTTTTTGTGTGGCATCTCTTGAGGTGTTAAGGATGGCTATAGGGCATTTCCAATGTGGTCCTTAGGTGTTCTAAGTCCTGTCGTGTGGCTATGTGTTTTAGGGGGTTGGGGTAGTGCCACTACCCCAACCAGCCCGTTTCCTACGCAGTCGTGGGTGTCTATGGTGTTTTAATGCCTTCAATATTTTTAATGGCTATTAGACATCAGAGGGTTCAGGATGGGTACCTAGGGTAATTCGTGTGTTAACTATGTGGTTTATAACAATTTGAAGGTGTTGGTATGTGGGTGCAGAGGCATGCTTTGCAGTGCGGCATTCCTGTAGTTTTTTGTTTTTATGTGGCCATCAGTTTTTTAAGGGTCAAGATGGTACTAGGACCTTGACCAATGTGGTGCTAGAGTGTTTTAACGGGTAGATGATGCGATTTCCCAGTTTCCTTTCTGTGGACTGTTACAAGCTTGGTGCATAAGAACATCTGTAACGTGCAAGAGAAAGTCCTCCAAATCCCAAAGAGCTATTCTTATAACCGGTAAGAAGTCAACCCAGCCTACATACAAAGGACTCGGTCTAACACGCCCCACTGTCTCCGTCACTGTGTGGGATATTTGATACGGCCAAATGTCACGCAAGAAAGAAGGCGTAAGCTTTATCTCGTTAGTATTGTTGTGCCGCCGCTGCCATGGCATGACGGCGATGTGTTCGTTGTTGAAGTGTCGCTAAACTACTTTTTTTGGTCTTCCAAAAATGGACACGACTAGGAATCAGTGGTTAAGTTGTATTTACAACACAGTTCCAGAACACTTCAACCCAAAATATTAATTTGTGTGCAGCACATTCTATGGAGGACCATTTCCTGATCCTGGAAGAGTAGACTAAAATGCCGACTGTTCTGACTCACACACTGTAAGTACGTTTTCATATTTAAAGAATTTTTATATTTTATATTTTTTATATTTAAAGCGAGTTTTTGGGGCAGTGTAGAGTAGGGTGTTGTTTGTATTTCTCTGATCACAAATGCAGACATGGTTTTATGTTTACGCGGCACGATGCAAAGCAAAGCGTAAAAAGACAGTATAAGTCATTATAATCCATAATTATGTCCCCACTGGATGCAACAAATGCCTCGATTATAATGGGTTAATGTTTTTGACTCATCGCTCCAGGACAAGGCATCACAGTATGGTGAGGCGCGTAACATTTCCATCACACGCTTGAGGTAGTCGGCCAAGCATTAACGCACTGGATAGCTGGCCACATAACACACACCTCGTTCAGAACGAGAGATTTGTAAAATCTACGTGTTTTCAGCAAGGCGGGGCATAGGGACGAAACCAATAATTTTCAGTCGTGGAAAATTAATGTGTTGTTGAACCTAAAAATATAAACACATTTTTTTTTTTCATACACCAAATACACAAAATAATGTTCTTTTTAGCAACAACATATGACCCCTTTAAGTAATTTTTACTGTGTTGCTGTGCGGTTGCTAGGGTATAGCGGGTGGTTGTCAACTGTGTCAAGGGTCGTAAGGGTCCTAAGGTTTTAGTTGAATGTGGGTCTCAGGTGGTACCAGGGTGTTTTAGTGTAGTTGCTAAGGTGTTTTAAGAACTTGTAAGCTTGTTCTTATGCAGTTGCTAGGGTGTTGTGGGTGATTGCAATGTGTTGCTATGCAGTTGTTAATATGTTCTGAGTGTTTTAACATGTGGATATCAGTTGTCAGGGATTTCAAGGCTGTTACAATATGGTTGCTAAGATGTGTTTGTTGTAAGTGTGTTGCTGGGATATTCTGGGTGGTTGCACCATCGTTGCTAGGTAGTTTCCAAGTTGTTGCTTACTGGCCCACTTTAAAGGAGCCCACGTTCACTGTCTGTACTATTTTGGTCTCTGGAGTTGGTTTGGCTCTTCCCTCAGTCACAATCATTTTTTCGTTCTTTTTTTTATCATTCACCAGGTGAAAAACGGTATGTTTATGCTTTAGAAAGGTACACGTCTGCTTAAAATGCTGCATGATTTAAGGAAGTATATTAAACATAAAGCCTGCAGAAAATCCTTGCAAATCATTACTGACTGTCAACCATGATGTCAATGTAAGTCTCATGTCATTCTGGCTTTAAAGTGCTGCTTGTGTTCTGTATGAATTTTGGGCTTTATATGGGGTATGTTCTCCTGCTGGGGTGAGTCAAAGTGTTTTCTGAGTTGCTAATGTGTTAATGTGTGAGCAATACGATGAGATGTTTCACAGGCTAATTTTACCAGATGAAAGGCACAGCTATTGGTCCACTTGCTGCTTGATGAAGAAAGAGATTAACTCCCTTGCAGTAAATATACCAGCACTTTTCAAAAGTACACAATAAGGAACTTTAAGTGGCTCTGTAGAACTCCATAGAACTGTTAATGGAGAGGAGTGTGGAGCCTGCTGTGTGTTTGTGAGTGTCTGTGTATGTGTGATATGAATGTGCTGAAGTGTTCGTGTTTGATGATGACAACATGAGCCCTCAATATGACCGCTGACGAGACCCTGCAGTTGCAGACTAGACTGGTGATAAAATGGACACATGTCTCCACTGGGACATGGAGGTCACATCAGTCTGTATACAGAACCAAGCATAAATAATCAAAAGCATGCTGAAAGGAAACAAATTATGAATCAGGTCTAATAATCTTTTATTATTGTTTTTAAAGATGTGAAACAGCTTTGTTTCAATTTGTATAATATTTGTTCTGTTTTTTTTGAGGGTAAACAAACATGCATTTTGTAACAATGTCAGTGGATTTTTTCCCTTTTATTTTGTTTTACAAAGTTTGGTTACACTTTATTTTAAGGTGTCCGTGTTACAATGTAATTATACATATAAGTACTGAGTAATATTAATTAACTACATGCACTTACTATATGGATAGGGTTAGGATTTGTGTTTGGCTGAGGTGTTTTGTACAGAATGTGAGGTTTCTTGGAATTTTGTATTAAATAAAGATGTTATAAATGTCAAAATCTCTCTCTCTAGTTGGTAAGATTTTTTATGTTTTTGAAGGAAGTCTCTTATGCTCAGCAAGGCTGCATTTATTTGCTCAAAACAGTAAAAACAGTAATATTTGGAAAAATTATTACAGTTTAAAATACCTGTTTTCTATTTTAATATATTTTAAAATGGTCCTAAAAACTCTGGACATTTTCTAATATGTATCTAATACAGTTTTTGCTGCTTAATATTTTTTTTGGAACCGGTGATACTTTTTCAGGATTATTTGATCAATATAGAATATATTGACAACCCACACATCTAGTCTACTGTCACTTTTGATTAATTTTACTGCATGCCCTTATTGAATAAAAGTATACATTTTTAATTAATTTTTTTTATTTTAGTTATATCTTTTATTTATTTTAGAACCCACCATAAATCCAAAGTACACACAAAACTAGTCTCGTCAGCAATTGGCATCTTTATTTGTAATTGCCTTTGGTTTGAAAGTCAAAAAAATTGAAATTGTTTTTTAAATTGACCATTCAATATATGGCAGCAATAAGCAAGAACACACACCATCACAGCTATGGCTCTCTGCCATATTAAGCTCCCCAGTGTTGGTCACTCCAGTCCGGTGAAATGGCTCTGACCGGAGCCCCGGATTCTGCCACACATGGTCTTTCTTTCCGCATGTTCATTGCATGCTGACATTTTGCCTCTAAAAAATAACACAGATGTTTGAGAGCTCTTGGACAAAGTAGGCCAGGCAGTGCTTGTCAAGCCCCTCCTCACTGTCCAGCAGGCGGCTATTTTAACTGCCCGTGCGAGAATGACTGGAGACTGAGTAACATGACTGGATTTGGGCTCTGATATGTCGGTGGGACGGGTGGCAAATGAAGCAGTCAGCGGCTGTCTGCAGCTATTGGGTGTTAATTGAGGAACACGAACGGAACTTCAAACATTTGAGTGGATATTCAGAGCAGGTCCCTAATGGATTTGCATATTTCGCTCTTACAGAGAATCCCAGAGATTCATACCTAGCATAATTCACTGAAGTACTAAGGTTGACGAATTAAAATTTATCTGAGGATTTATCTTGCTTTGAATCTGGCATGTAAAATTATAACTCATGCATGCTGATGTGTACTGGTGTTACGGAGTAATCATAACATGAGAAGTGCGGATCCATGTGCAAGGCTTTATTAAAAACAGAGGAGGTCAAAAACTGGGCCATGGCAAACACCAACACAGATACATCACAGGCAGGCCAAAGAGAGATTCCTAGGGCCAAGCGAGGGGCTTCGATCGGCGAAGTAATCCAGAGGGAACGGCAACGGGGCTAAATAATCCACAAACAGGCGTTAGTCCAGTAACGGGCAACAAAGTCAAACGAATAATTGTATTATTAATGTCGAGAGGGAGAACTCCATAGCGGGCACGGCAGAGGCAGAGAACTCACGGCAGCCAGGCAAATCAGGAACCAAGAGGTAAAAGACCTATAGCACTAGACTAGGAACAAATACAAGACTAAAGGACTCCGTAACATTGCTACCACTAACCTAGCGATATGCACAAACAATACTCAGCAGTGAGAAAGAGGAAGTCCATGGCTTATGTAGGGTGTTTGATTGGTTGCAGCTGTGTGTGTAATCAGTGCATGGGATGATGGGAAATGTATATAGTCCGGTTTGGTGTTGAAGTGCAGTAGCAGTGTGGGAAGAGGAATCAGAATGAGCGGGTGATCTCTCATTAGTGAACGGAAGAAAGGGCAAGAGAAGGAGGGAGGCCACAGGATTTGTGGAAACGAGTTATATTTTACAGTACATACCAGGAACACATACTCTGGTCATAGTGTTGAATCAGTCTAAAAAGAGAAATCACCTCACTCAATAGCGATCAAGTGTGAAGTTTGACGTTTGATCCATTCTCCCTTCTTTTTGTGTTTCAAATATATATGATATATATATATACTTATCCAGATATTATATCTTATATATAGATATCCAACAATAATACCCAAGTTTTCGTTATTAATTTTATTCTTGTTGTGAACAGAAGGAGATATTAGGAGAATGCCAAGCTTCGACTTTTCAGAAGGGACTACTGTATGGGTTACTATTGCCAATGCCAAAAAAAATAAAAAGTATCCGTTATTAAGAGCAATCATTTGTATTTAGAATCTAAACAATTACTAACGTTTTGTCTGACATGAGAGGTGGAAAAAAATTATTCCCTTTTTCCAACCAAATCCAAGCATATTGGTGTGTCTATTAAGCACATATAATGTTTACCTAAATTTTATTATTTGTTAATTATTATTTATGATCAAAAGCATATAGTGAAGATAATTAACTTCAATTGTATTGTGACCAACTACTGTATGAAATACTGTCTTTTTATATAACATGTCCTAATAACTATGATAACATTCAGGATCTAAAGAATGTATTACTATAACTGTAATATTTTAATGAAATCTTTGATTAATTACATATTTATGCTATATTTTAGTGCAATCGGTTATTTGATGATCAAATATTTTAAAAATAATTACCCCCATTTAGAAGGCCTAAAGGTCATGTGACCCTCTGACAGCCATCTAAAGCGCTCTTCATGTCACATGACCATCATCCTGGGAAAATCTGACTGCTGCTTGATTCCATTTCACCTGTTTTCTAATTTACCATTAATTCCAACAGTCAGAAACTGATGAGGTTTTAAATATCTAGGGACTCCGATTACATCTTAACCTGTGAATTTGTGACTAATTTTAAGTAGTGTGTTTGTTGTGAGGGTGAGGGTGAGGGGATATAGACCTCATTACAGATCAAGAGGGAGGTGGAACTAGTTCAAATTTATTGCCTGTGTCAGCTGTGTCAAATTTGGCAAGCTCAAATGGTCAGCTTGCAAATGGCTGGGGTAAAACGAAGGGTCAGCAGACAGTGTAATAATTAGCCATTAATCCACCCTAAACACTTCATTAGGAGGGAAATATAGGTTTTTGGCTTGTCTAAGGTATTTGTTCAGCAGTGTGTTACAGATTCTTCTTGTTTGGTTTCATGGTTGTGTGTCTCAGACATCTCAGTTGAGGAGTTTTCTGATCCCATGCTAATGTTCTAATCAAATCACATTAGAGTTGTTACAGAGACAAGAACTCTACCTCACCCTCACACAACAGTAATTTTTTTTTTCATAGAGAGACCACCCACTTTTTTGAAGCTTTGTCTCTGTTTTTGTGGGGTCAGAAATGAGACGTGGCGTTTTGTTCGTAGATGCGTCAGTTTTTTTACGATGCTGGGTTTGTAAGCTGTTAGGGAGACCACCAATCGACCTTTCACTTGCAGCTTGCAGTACACTAACACACAGCTAAAGGCTAATGTTGATGAAAAACAAAACTGAGTGCAAGTGACATAAAGAGTCTCCCAGATAGAAAAAAATGAACAATACTCCTTTAGGCTTTATTCCAAGTAAAAATAATAATAATAATAATAAAGACCCAAATCACAGTCTGTGGTGCCAACCAACAAAGTCATATGGTGCAACCGACATGCAAAAAAAAGAAGGAAATTATACCATAGAGACTCTGCAGACCCTCATGACTGTGTCAAGGTCAAAAAGTCCATATATATGTATACACAGATGCCTCATTAGCAGCTGTTTCTATGGGCCGCTATACATAAGCTGTCGCTATTGACTGGTCAACGAGAGCACCCGCGTGAACACCGAGAGGCAGGGGAGTGGCATCTGCACAAGTAGATATAACGCATCATGATGAGTCTCTTGCTTAACTAGCCGTCTCAGCAGATGATTTTGCTAAACAAACACAAGACAAGATGACCGAAGGCATTAGCTAACATGATAATACCATAGTTACCACGTTATAAAATCTGTAATATTGAGTTAGTAAATATAAAAACACAAACCAACACATTCTCACATGTAACAGGTTATTCAATTTCTTCACGCATTTAAATCTTGGCAGTTTTTACAACAATGTTGTGACATCTTGGAAAAATCATTTTTACTGAGTGACGACACATTGACGGTTCCAAGATGGCGGATACATGTCATACAATGTCTGAAGTTGTCGAATGTGGCATCTATGTATAGATATCTATGAATAAGAAAAATATTAGAAAATTTGACCATTTTATGACAAGACAAGGTTAGTTCATGTCATGTGGTGTAACTCCCAAAATCTCAATGATATTTATGAATTAATTATTCATGATCATTTAAAAACACATTTTAAAAATACATTTTAAAATTTGGAAAGTATTGATTAAAATGTATATAATCAAAAGTATTAAAAGTCTCAAAGACGGTTACACCAAATAACATCACGCTTTTTGAAAGTGGTATAATTGTTTTTGAAAACTAACATGAATTCATTCATGAAGACATTTCTAAGTACTTGGCACGTGTGCTTTTATGTTATTTAAAAAAAACATTTTCTTTGAAAACACCATTGTGAGAACCAATGGCATTTGATGTCATTTATGTCTTCTATTGTTCTTTTTGAATGGAGAATATATTCGTGAAGAATCTTCAGAAAGCCTCATTTCATGTTCCATGGAACAAAGAATTTAGAATGAAATGAATATAAATAAATAATGACCAAATTTTCATTCTGAGATGTATCATCATGTACACTAAAAGAAGTGACTGCTCTGCATGCTCTAAGAATACAAGGATGACCAAACAACATGTGACACTTACACACAACATATGCATTGTCAATTAGCAATCCCTCAATAAATAGATTAACGTGTTATGTTTTATAACTAGCTAATTTTAGATCTGCTTATGTTGGATCTGGGTGGTAGATGACTGTGGTAGAAATTAATGGCTCAACATATCTGTGTGCTGTCATCACATGTCACCACTTTGACATTGACGCTCTGAACCCAAACAAGATCCCGTGTCCACTTGTCATCTGTGTGTGTGTTTTTTACAGCATCTCCCAGTCTTTATTTGACGTCTGACCAAGACTCTGTGTTGGTTTATTTCCATCTCTAAGGTAGCACCAGCAATGCTTGAGATGTGAATAAATAAGATCAGGTTTCAGGGCCTCAGATCTCCCCGCCGCTTTCGTAAACTGAAAGGGGTGTAGCAAGGACGGGAAAAAGTGGGGGGGACAGGGGGGGGGGGGGGGGGGGGGTGAGTTAGAGGTGATGGTGTGGTCATTAGAACACATCACATCCCTATTGCTCTGAGTGGCCCAATCCTAAAAAACCGTGGCCGACACCCTTGGCACCTGTGGGGCTGTGCGGAATTCTGGTCTTTCTGGTGGAGGAATCCATGCTTAAGACCTCTGATGCTTGGCGGTCACACACACACACACACACGCCACACGGCCGCACCCACACACACACACACATATAGAGTCTCTGTGGGTCTTCAATCCAAGCATTCGCAAAAGCTGCTTTGTCTCGACGTGTCTGTCAGGGTGTGACTGTTTAAATGTACAGTATGTCAAATAGTTCTGAGGGTCAGATCACAGTTTAATAAACATCTGTCTTCCTTTGATTTCCCACCACTGGACATTGTCTCTTAGTAGGCGAGGAATTCACATAGTTTCGAATAAATCTATGAGGGCAGCAGATATGTTTTGCAGGACACTGCTTTAAATATTATATCCCATAAGCAGGTCCACAGAATTTCACTGAGAGCAGATTTTCTACAGAATACAGAACATCTGGAAAGTCATAGAAACCCCATCAAGGATTTTCCATTTGCCATTGTGTCAATTGGGAATGCAAAAATAACATTTGTTGTACTTTTCGTTACCACTATAGAAGATTACCCAACTCCACAGTAAAAAAATACTTTTCCTACAGTCGAAAATTAAGATTACAACACTTTCATGTTGTAAGCATGTTTATGAAAACAAGCCTTGCATGTTTATGAAATGTTTTGGATTTGAATTTGATTATGCATTCTGCTACCAATGAGAGTACAGTATTCTCAGCTCAGTTTAGCACATTTTGCCATCATAAAATCCATTTAGCAGATTTCTCCTTCCAAAGTTAGTGCAGTAAGAAAATTGTGTCTGGGCTTGCCCATGAGCAACAGAAACAATCACAAGAAAAAAATAAAAATAAAATAAAAAAGATGAGTAATAAACTGACTAAACTTCTTAAACTGACTAAAACAATCAAATAAATTTTTAACACTTAATAATGTTTTTTTTTTTTTTTAATCTGTCAGATAACAGTGGAAAAACTACAGAGGTTATGGACTTGAGCTATGAGAATGTACTTATTCAGTCCTCCGGTTACATTCACATCAAACACACACCTGTCTCACCCGTCTTTATCGCCAATAACTGTTCACACCTCCCGACTATCTGTCTATCATTAGCAAAATACAAACTGATGGGTGGAGAACACATTGCAATAAACGACAAGAGTCACGTCTGTCACCATCATGCCCGGTCAGATGGACAGATACCAAAGATTCTGTATGAATTTAAATTCATTCAACAAATTAGATCAATAATAAACTGAATAAAAAGGGCCTAGATGTGATATAATAGAGGTATATCAAATCTATAACGTTCTATAAATAAAGTGATAAACAACCTTTCAGCAGTGGTTCTCATCTGGTGGGTCATGATCATAAAATAGGCCACAATCTATTAGGTTGCAGATAGCAGATGGGGAAAATGCAACTAATTGCATTTAGGATAGCAAAATAGTAAGGCTAATCAAATTGTGCATCCAATAAAACTCACAAAATACATATTTCATCGTTTTAACCACAAACATAGATTTTGGTGCATCCAATCAAACTTGTATTTTTACAGTTTGCCACTTTTGACTAGACAAATTAGATTCCAACACCGACAGGTTATGAGACGTGTCCTGATTCTCAAAAATCATAAACAAAACTACATTATACTACATTATATATGGGTTGGTTGTGTTGGGTCACCACTTGATAACCAGGGTTCTGAAGAAAAACCAGTTAAGAAACACTGATTGACAGTATATAATCCTCGAGTTTCACTCTTCTAGGGTGGAAAAGTTCACATGAATTTTTATTTGAAGGGACCAAGTGGCGGCTCTGGTATAGTCACACTTGCAAGACAGCACTAATTGCTGTGATGCAACTTAACTATGTGTCGGAAAGCAAGCATCCTGTTGACGTTATATCGTTAGTGCTTGATGTTGATTCCGCACGAGCTAACAAAAGCCTGCTGGAGTCCTGTGATTAAAAGCCACCATTGTTTTCTCATTAGAGCTGCCAGGTTAGCAAAAGGTGTGAGCCGCGGCCCCTTCATGGGGATAGACCAACATTGAGATGGGCCCTAACAAACATCAGGCGGCACACCCTTTTCTGAAGGAACCTCAAAGCTTTAAATACAGAGGATGATCTGAAGACATCAGAGTTCATTCGGAAAGATGTAGGCTATCATCCATCACATGAGACCAAATTAGAAGGCCTCACACCCTACTCCAGAAATATGCAGGTTGTGGATAGTCACATGGTCATGCAGTTCATTTGAATATTGTAGAAGTTGGAAACATCTAGCAGAACAAGGCTCAGGTTTTTTTTTTTAAGTGCTGGAGTCTCTGAAGAGGGAAGAAGGTGCAACACTCATGGGAGGGATCTTGACGTCTATCACATCAGCGCAGTGAGGGATCCAGACGCGCAGAGCGCGCTGCGCCTCTCCACAAGTGAGAGTGCCAACACAACATCAAGAGTACACAGGACCCACCGCACCATTATCATCAAAACTATGATTTAGAGACCGACCTGCGTTGTACAAACACATATGATGGAACTCCATAATCTTTTGCACTACATGTGTGTCGTTTTTTTCCTAATCGGATTTATCCGCGTGTGTGTTTGCGGAGACGCGCACCTGAGGGACTTTTAAAGATCTAGCAAAGATCTCTGCACTCTTTACTGGCGTATGGATTTGACTCGGCTCATTTAATCGAGAGATCACAGAGCTGGATTATCATTCAGGAGAACCCTGGATACGATATTATACTTCGCGTTGCCACAATGTATGGAATAAATCAGCGCTGCTTGTACATGTGAGTATATATGGTAGCTATATATAGCCTATAGGGTTTTAATCATAAACATTAAGGTTGTAGATAGAAATGTTAAAGTCTGATGCTATAACAAGAACATTTGGGTTCCGCAATAAGCGTATTACTTTATTTTCCATACTTTATTATTATTATTATTTTTCAAAAAAACTTGATAAAAGCGTTTTTAATCTTAAAAGAACCATACAACCGACTTAAGAATGATATATAGTGAAAATGTTTCTTTTTTTCTTTTCTTTTGTTAGTTTAATTCTATTCTTTGCATTTGTGATAATAAATTCTTTGCTGAACTGAAGGGGACATAATGTGATATGATCTAATTACATTCATATTTAATATATGTACTTTTTATATTTAGCATATTGACTAACTTTTCTTCATTGTGTTCTACTTTGTAGCTCTTTTCACTTCTTCGTGGTGTGGTGTCATGCACAGGTAAATATTTATTAAAATCTATTTTGTTAGTTTTTTTTTTGTAAGTGTGCCTTGGCAATATGTAGTACATTTTGTAGTGGTTCTCAACCTTTTTGACTCCATTATACTTCCTTAATTACTTTTACAGGTGGGTATATATCAAAGCTTTAAAAATCGAATCAAGATTCATAAAGTTTCAAAACTGCATGTTCGTCAGTAAAAACAACATTTGTTGAGGCATACGAGATAGCCACCTGTCGGAGTGCTTTTATAGCTTATTAAAATTCATTTTAAAATCATTTTTGCGTTTCCCTTTACGTTGTGGGGCCCTTAGCGGGACCAGGGTCCCTATGAGAACCCTGCTCTAGAATCTTGAATTCTAAATCATATTCTATCGCATAATGTCACTCAGCCAGTCTGCTGATCGGTATAGGCTAGAGCTAGATCAGGCTCTTGTGGCCATTTCCAAAAGAAAAAAGGTTTCTAGTCCAGCAACCAGAGAGAGAAATATATTGTGATCTTATTTCCCTTTGCACCGAAAAGGGGGCACAAAAAAAAGGGGGGGGGGGACGAATCACCCGTCTCCTAATTTTAAGCAGTATGGAGGGAACAGGGCTCACTGACGGACCAGCTGAGCCGGCGGCAGGTTCGCGTCTATCAGCTGTACAGCAGAACCAGCGGCAGACACGTGCAGATCCAGGGCAAGAGAGTGAGCGCCACCGCCGAGGACGAGAACACTTTCGGTGAGTCGCGCATTCATCTACAGTAATTAACTCACCTTAGGTTTCGGTGCAGATAGCGCTGGTTTCTCGTCTGATTGCTTTATTGGCTGAAAAGGGACTCGCTGATAATTCAAAAGACTTTTCTTTGCCTGATCGTTTCCCTTTTGTGTTGATTAGGATGTGTTAATTTGACTTCAAACAGCACAAGGGAAAGAGACTGATTTGATGTCAGACTTATGGGATTCAGAAAGTCATGCAACTAAAAAAAAAAATAAGTTAAAAAAAAAAAAAAAGTTATAATAATAATATTAAAATCATCTGCTTGCATGTAGCAAACCCAAATTACCTGGTTACCAGGGTAAGAATCCGCTGATTACATTGGATTATGCAAACAAAAGTGACTTTTCAAGGGTCAGATCAGGTAGAATGACTTTTTTCACTGTACTAAATAATGTTAAGCTAAACTGGGTATGTTTTCATTAATGCAGTATATTGTATGGTTTGGATAAATGGTTGAACCTATTCAAGGCTACAGTATTTTGTTTGTCGCTAACACTTGTGCTGCATTACAGCCAGACTTTATGTGGAGACGGACACCTTCGGAAGTCGTGTTCGGATCAAAGGAGCAGAAAGTGGCAGATACCTGTGCATGAACCGCAGGGGGAAACTAGTGGGCAAGGTATGTACCATCATCTTACTTGGGAGATTTCTGAGGAAGGCGTATTTTATTTTTTTGCTGGGGAAAGTGTATCAGATTTTTGAGCCAATTGGATTTTACACAACATAAAAAATGTTTGATAATTATGTTGTATGGTAAAAGTGTTGTCTAAAACAAGGGTTCTCAAATTGGGGTCCGGTGACCCCCAGGGGCCGCGATGTGCTAGGGGGGCATAGAAAAGTTTAGAGAAAAAAACTAAAACAACTTATAATAGATTAAGTATAAAAAACAGATATAAATAAATAAATGGCAAATAATACAAAATTAGATTAAATGATTAATAAAATAATACATAAATATATGTATATACACACACACACATATAAATAATTGCTAAAATTTCAGTTGAAATAAATAGATTAAAATAAATAAGTAAACAGTACAAATTAGACATATTTATAATTTATTTATAAATTAATGAATACGAATATAAAAATCAGATTAAAATAAATAATAATGGCATATAACAGAATAGTACTTTAGTGAGTACAAAAAAATTTAATAGAAACAATATACTTTTCAAATTAAATTTTAAATTGTTATAGTATATAGCAGACCAGTTTATTGGCTTTTTATGTATTAAAATGCATATTTGGGGAAGCCTTACATGAGGATGTTCATATTTGGAGGTCAGTGGCATCTAAAAGATTGTATACCTGGTCTAAAAGGTGGTGACAGAAATCAAAATTTTTAATTTCCTTAAAAATAAAAAATTCTATCATCTACCACCCTTATGCCGAAACAAAAGGAGTTATCGAAATGCCAAAGCTGCTATTCTGAATACAAAACTCACTGGCTGTGCAAACGTTGTGATGGTTGAGGTATTATAGCAGGACAGATCAGCATCTAGATGGTTTGAATGGCATCAGGAGAAGTGAAGATCACTGAGACTCGATGGCCAGGCCTGTGGAGGAAACAGCTTTCACACCCATTCTGTGTTTAGTCAGATGTTAAGCCACTTCTTCCTTCACGGAAATGGAAAAAATGTCTTCAGCGCTATGGACTTGCCATGAGACAAAGCGCTGGGACAATTAGATGGAGACAGTGAGAGCATGAAGTGACCCGTGTTGAGAGATGAGGGCACAGGCAGCAGCGAAGAATAAATAATGAGTGATTCAAAACACTGCTTGCATAAGATCCAAGCCATTTAAAGGCACTTTGAATTGCTTTTGGCAATTTAGAATGACTAAACTACTAAAACAAAGTCTGGTGGCTGCCATGTTGAGATCACATGACCAGCAGCGACTTGCAGTTTATGAACAAAAACTTTATACAGCTATACTGATAGGTGTCAGTATGAAGTCCAACCCTTGTGAAAAAGAAATGTTAGTTGTATTGAATGTGCACTTAGTGTACTTCCAATCTTTAAAGTATATTAAAAAAAAACAATACTTGCCAAAAAATAATATTAATTACATAAAAGGCCACTTAAGTCTACTTAAAGAAAGTTCACTTTCATGACTGTTTCTTAACACACTTAAGTACACTTTGAAAAATTGCACTTTGTATTAATATCAATATAAGATAAAATTTTTCTTGCTTTAAATTAGCAAGACTACATACTGAAGCCCATGTAAAGTACTTGATTATAATTTTAACTGGAGTGAGCTATGTGATATTACATCAGTACATATATTTTAAAAGGACTACATTGCAACTTCACCATTACAAGTGTGTACAATTATTACAAATATATTTAAAGGGGTCATATGATGCGATTTCAAGTTTTCCTTTCTCTTTGGAGTGTTACAAGCTGTTTGTGCATAGATAAGATCCCGGGAAGTTGCAAAGACTAAAGTCTCCAAAACCCAAAGAGATATTCTTTATCAAAGTTAAGACTCTGCAAACCCCCCTAAAATGGCTCGTTCTAACACGCCCCCAAATATCTACCTCACTATGTGAAAATATTTTGCATAATGCGGCCCAAATGTGAATGCAAAGAAAGAAGGCGTGGTTTCAGTAACCGCAGTTAGTGTTGAAGCAGCATGTCAGGGAGACGCTGTGTGTTTCTAGACGAAAGCAAAAGCACTTTATTTGGCCTTCCGAAAGTAGATGCATTTAGGAATCTTTAAGATTACTTACAACAGAACAGCAATGCATTTTATGGACGACCGTTTCATGAACCTAGGAGGAGGTGATTCTGACTTTGCTATGAAAATCTGGTGCTTCTGAAATCAGCTACTGTTTTGTTATTAGTTAAATATTTGCTATTGACTGTTCAAATTCGGAGTTTTGCGCATCGTGTTTGTGTGTGAGTGTGTGCGCGTGTGTGTTTCTGTGTTGTGAGAGAGAGAGAGAGAGAGCTGACGAGAGCAGACAGAGGACTCGAGAGATGGAGAGAGAGAGGACAGGTCACATCAGTGGAGTGGAGTCAGCTGTCTTAACCGTGGCTTGTGTACTGCAAACACATACCAGCTTCATCACTGTGTCTGTCACGAGACTCTGTTCCCCTTTCAGGCTCTGTATGATGGGTTAAACTAATGACATTATTTACTGTCTTGATATTTACTTTGAAAGCTGAAGCTCGCGATTTTGTTAAGGGGCGTTACATTTCCGACGAGTGCTTGTGGTGTTCGGCCAATCACAATGCACTGGGTCAGCTGGCCAATCAGAGCAGACTGCACTTGTCAGAAGGAGGGACTTTGTAGAAAACGAAGCGTTTGAGAGAGGCGGGGCATAGAGGACCTACAATAATGTACAGTATTTGAAAAATAATGTGTTTTTTGAACATTAAAGCATGTCAACATATTCTGTAACACCAAATACACAAAATAATGATCTTTAAAAAAGCATCATATGACCCCTTTAAACACATTTAAAATTACATATAAAGATGTGTTTATGTCCTACTTAAGTGAGTGAGAATAGCACTCTTAAGTTCAACTAGTTACATTAATTACACTAATTCATGTTTTGTTTGTTAATAACATGTATGTGGAGTGATGTAATAATGAATGACTTTTGTAAGATTAGTAAAACATAAAAGAAACCCTGTCCCTTACTGTGTTACTTAACTTAATTGGTATTTTAAAATTGAATACATCAATCACACATAAAAAGAAATAAGAAAATTAGAAATTATATATCATCAAATAAAAATATACACAATTATATATCCTTTATATGAAAATTCATTGTTCAGTAAAATAAAGTCAGAATGCAACACATTGATTCAGCCGACAACAATTTTTAGTGTGGGGAAAAAGTGTTGTTTATATTTACTATAATTACCAAATTATATCATGTCATTTAAATGTATTATTAAAGTAATTGATCATTAATAAAGAGTTATTTAGTAAGTTTCTAAGTCCTTAATTATACAGTTATTCATAAGTTTTGATTTTAAAGATCAGGGAAATAACATGAGGCTTCTTCTCTCTTTATCACAGCCTAATGGCAGAGGAAGGGATTGCATCTTCTCAGAGATCGTCCTGGAGAACAACTACACTGCTTTCCAGAACGCTAAATATGAGGGCTGGTACGTGGCCTTCAGCAGAAAGGGTCGGCCCATCAAGGCCTCCAAAACCAGGGAGAACCAGCGGGAAGTTCACTTCATCAAGCGCCTCTACAAAGGACCGCTCCCCTTCCCAAACTCAGACCAACCCAAACACTTTGAGTTCATCAGCTTTCCACCGACACGACGGGCTAAACGTAACAGAAAACCCCACTCTGCTTCCTAACACCATGCCACGCAAACTCACTGGACTGTTTTCCTGTTAATAATAAGAAGAGGCAGCTTTATTTTTATATATTTTCGTATGTAATGGACTTGAAAAAGCCAACAACACTGAACGGATGCTCAATGGGGTGACTTGTAAATATAAGATAGCAAAAGAGAATGTATATATTTAATTAACGTGGTATCTGTATGTGTGTTTTGTGTTAGCATTTTGTAAAGACTTTAAGACAATGTGCTCAACACTAAACACAATAAAATAGCAATTTCCCTTTGAGGGGAATATAAACGTAAAATGAAATATAAATCAACATCAGTTTCAACCGAAGATGTTTGACATTACCTCAAGTGTCTGGGATAGAAATAAATAAATACGACTATTCAAATGATTGCTTGCTATCTATTAATGTACTTTTAGCAACAATAACATTTTGGGGTCAGTAGAAATTAATGTTTTTATTCAACAAGGATGCATTAAATTGATCAAGAGTGAGAAAGATAAGCAAATCAGTATATTAGAAAGATTTCTGAAGGACCGTGTGACACTGAAGACTGGAGTAATGATGCTGAAAATTCAGCTTTACATCACTGGAATAAATTATATTTTCAAATATTTTCAAATAGAAAACAGTTATTTTAAATTGTAATCATATTTCAGAGTGTTACTGTTTTTACTGTATTTTTGATTCAATAAATGCGGTCTTGGTGAGCAAAAGAGACTTATTAAAAAAGTATATAATAATAATAATTTAAAAAAAAAACATATACTGACCTCAAACTTTTGAATGGTACCTTTCTGATCTCCAATAGGGTCCAAAATGAACACTTGCTGAAAGCCAACAACACCTCCAGACCTCAAGAAATGTTTACGACCAGTCATTTTTCTCAATTCACCCACTAATAATTTTGAACCTCGTCTGCACATTTCCATGTTTGAACCAAAGGAATTTCAGCAGGATTGTGTAAGAGGCTGCAATCAGAAAAACAGAAGCAATTTTTATATATTTATTGACTGGCAGCTCTCACAAATATCCTTTATGTATTTACCTCCGTTTTATTGACCAGTGTCTTGCTGCTGACCTTCAATGAACCCATTCAACCATACGAATAAGCAAAAATGACTTAGTTAAACATCGCATTTGTGTTTCATTGCTGAAGTAAGAGTGTTGAACTCTCTTCTCCTGCGTCCATGTATTAAAAAAGTCCTTTTAAAAGTAACTTCCCCAACACTGATGTTGACAGAGTGTCTGAGGACAAAGTTGATTGTACCTGTAGATAAAGAGAGTAGGGTGGACGGACACGTTCAGAAGCAGCAACCTGCTGTCCTGATACTGACACTGCAGACACATTCAAGCGCTCAGCAAGGCAATGCAAAGAATATCATGCACACCTGATGTTCAGTTTTTTTAGGTCATACCTGTTCTCTGCTGTTGGATAGAGTTTATTACATAGGTTAAAGTGAAGGCTGACACACTAAAGACGTTTGTCAGCATCACTGACATCATTTCTGGAAGCCAAACTGGCTCTTAAAGGGACAGTTCACCTTCAGTTGCTGGTCCCCATTGACTTGCATAGTGTCCCCCCCCTATTCCTATTTTGAATGTAGCGTGAATGTTTAGTGTGAGTTTGGCTGAAATGTGCTTCATGAATAGAACCGCAGTTGACAACAACATAAACTGTTGTTCATATTTGTATGTTTTAAAAGAAATCAATACTTATTGACACAACCAGACTTATTACAACCAGATAGTATTTAGTTATAATTAGGTTTTTACATGTGAAGACAGTGCTGCTGGCCTTTAGGTGTTTTTTAGACTTCGGAAAATAGGACTTTGCCAACACAGATAGTTTATAAATGTATAAAAATGAAATTATTTATTAAAATAGAAAGTGGTTGTTTTAAAACAGTAACTATAATTTAAAATACTATGCATTTTAAATGCTAATTTTGTAAACAAAAAGATATATATTTTTTTAATGCCTTATGCACCATTAAAGACTGGGCTTAAATCTAGATTAAAGCAAGGTTTATCTAATAATTCTGTTACATCAAAATTTAAAATAAGGAAACTTACATTTAATCATTTTTATCCTGGTTTTAATTTTCTTTTTAAATAGATTAATTTATATCCAGTTTCTCCATTACTTTAAACTTTGATTTAAATCTTAGTATGGAATTAACTTTGAACTTGCAGGTGAGGAGGTTTAAACAATAATTAAAAAAATAAAATAAAATTAACCATCGATGAAGATTTCAATGACAGGTTAGAACCCCTGATTTGTTGTGTTTAAAATTAAGTGGTGCAACATAGCTTGAATAAAATAAAAAATAAATAAAACAACTAAAACTAGATCAAAAAAACCTTTTATGATCTCTAAACTTTACTTCATTTAATCCTTAATGAAGCAACCCACCCTTTGGGTTTTCAAAATTTTGAATAGGATTATAGAAAAAAATAATAATCTGTATTGATGAAACATCTGCTACAGCATAATAAAGGGTTATGCTTTATTTCAATAATCCACTTTAGACATTCTACTAACTACAGGTATAACTAACTTTGCAACATGTCACTAACTCATAACATAACACTAACTCTCATTAGAGTTTTAGTAGACCGTTAGGTTTGGGTTAGTAGAATAAGTTAGCATACTTGCCAAATTGGACCATCACAATAAAGTGTTATCTTATATTAAGCAGACAGTCTACTAGTACTCCAATGACTGCTAGTTGGCATGTAATTGCAAAGTTACTTCTAGTTAGAAGAATGTCTAAAGTGGACTATCAAAATAAAGTGTTAGCAAATAAAATGTTGTAATGCATTTGTTGCTTGCAAAAAATGTAACTAATCAGAATACACAACTACGTTTCACTGGCCAACAATAGAAAAAGAAGATTTTGGGTCCATATGATGTAGTTACTACATCTACCACACTAAAAAAAAATTCCGTAAAATGTACGGTAAAAAAAACGGCAGCTGTGGTTGC
This sequence comes from Sinocyclocheilus anophthalmus, assembly GCA_018155175.1. Taxonomy (NCBI): domain Eukaryota; kingdom Metazoa; phylum Chordata; class Actinopteri; order Cypriniformes; family Cyprinidae; genus Sinocyclocheilus; species Sinocyclocheilus anophthalmus. The sequence continues at coordinate 74,804 of JADLZN010001756.1, read as the reverse complement.
CGGAATTTTACCGTAAAAAATACAGTAGCAACATTTTAGGTTTTAACTTAAATTTACACTTAAATGGCATATATTCATTAACTGATATAATGTTAATATACCAACCTATTGAAGTACTGAAATCTGTTTTGAACCTTTGTAATGCACTGATAACCACCAAATGCAGGTGGTAATGAGAAAGTCACATGATGAACCAAAGCCCATCACAAGCAGCTTTTAAATAAAAACATATATAGAAGGTGCACAGTGTCATTCACACAAACACTAAACACCATCATGGTAACACACATGAAACTGAGATAATGCAATAAACATTCATTTAACAACATTAGGTGTAACATACAAGCCTAATACACAAAACTGATAAGAAAACATAGTTATTTCAACAAAAAACATCAAATTTGAAATGTAACGCAGGGAATTCTGGAAATGTCAATTTACGGTTATTCACTGTAAATTATTTTACGTCTTTTCCCCTTCCAAAAGACGGGATACTACTGTACGTACATGGAAGGCCATACAGTTTTCACCGTATATAGTAGGGGAATTTATCGTTAACCATTTTCTGTAGCATTTTTACAGTCTTTTATTGTTAAATTCACGGTCATTTTTTACAGCAGAGGTTAGCAGGGCCATGGTAACAAGCCAAACCTTGACCCTTTGGTGCAAACACACACACACAGCTGCGGTGTCCCTGGGTCGGTTCTCACACCCAGCGTCTGTCTCTGTTCCAGGTAACCTCCCGTCTCACCGCACACTCATCCCCCCCCCCATATTATGACAGTCATGGGGACCAGCAAGCTGAAGGTGAACTGTCCCTTTAAGTAATATCACGCCCTGCTGTCGGTAGGATGATTTTGGCATCTTCCGTGTGTTGTTGTTGTATGTTCTGCATTATCATTAAATTACTCTGCATTATCATTAAAATGAAGACTAGTTATACCAGTATGTTGAGATTAAACCCTCATCACGTGGTAACTGAGTATCTCAACAACTGCTCTAAAAGCAACATTGCAGCAGATTTAGTGTTATCTTTTCCCACAAAGTGAAATCTCTCCTTAATAGCACTTTTATGAACACGTTCATGTAATCCTGCATTTTCCCTTTTTATCATTATCATGTGAGCTTTAAGTAAAAATGAGAGTGCACAGCATCCACTGATTTCTACAGTGAATCTGACCGATAGTGCTATTTCTATAGCACACATGTACATGAGATCAACATACTTGTCTAATTTATTTCAACAGGCTTGTCATATTCATAAGCTCTAATCACCACAACAGCTGCTGAGAGCAGATATCAGTCCTCAAGCTTGCTGATCCATTGAAAAGCCAATATAATCGTAAGATTATCCTTAGTAATGGATTTGGCAACAAAAGCAGACATGAGTATTATATTTAATTATGTTATTTATTTGGCCATTAATAGCATTCATATCTGTGCTAGGAAAACAACTTCTCCAAATTCCCCAGATCTCAATCTGATTGAGCATCAATGGGATGTGCTGGACCAAGAAATCTGATGCATGGAGCACTCACCTCACAATTTGCAGGACTTTAAAATATCTGCTGCTAATATCTTGATCTCAGAGACCACAGGACACCTTCAGAGGTTTTGTGGAGTCCATGCCTTGATGCATCAGAGCTGTTTTGGCAGCACAAGTGGGCTGCCAATGTATTAGATGTGTAGGGCTGTGTTAGTTTTAAAAAATGTTGTAAAGCACACTGAATTATCAATCTGCTATTTAAAAAAAACCTGCCTTGGATTCTCACAAACGAATGTAACATAATGAAACTGATTGTTTGATTGCTATCCCCTCAAAGCACATGCCATTCAGCAAATAGAGGAACTTCTTGGGTGTTTTCCATAAAACATGTTTTGCTGTTTCATAATCTGCCAATGCATGTCACAGTAACATTTTTATAACACTAGAGGGAGCCACAGTTATTTGTAAGGTAAACCAGGGCGAGGCCTTGCTTAGTACTTCATTGCTGACCATGGCATTTCCAACAAATGCTTTTAAATGCCTTCTATTCAAGTTCTACAGCTGTATTCATTCAACACAAGACATTATTAGAATCTAAATGAAAAAGCAGCACATATCTATTATATTTTTTACAGGTTTAACCTAGGTTTAAATCAATTATTTGCATTAAATGGTAAATTTGATTTATGCTGGTAGCTGGAGGACCAACAAAAGCTGGTAATGATTCTTGCTATAAATATATAAAGCAAATAACCTCCATATTCTGCGTACTGCAGATGTTGCGCTGGCAGCCTATCACAAATGACTTTCTTCCTTAGATTAGGGAACGGCTCATGGCACACTAATGACATTTGATCCATGATAATGTCTTTCTATTGATTGAGAAGATGCAAAACCCTCCCCCTAAAACCAATAAGGATCCCTCAACAAAGCCTAAGGCCGTCAGAACCCTTGCGAAAAACAAGTTTATTCAAGTGTGCTGTTAGTATACTTCTTTTAAACTTAAAATAGGAAAGTATACTTTTAGTCTACTTTTTATGTACTTCTCAGAAATGGGATTTATGTACTTCTCAGAAAATATACTTAAAATTACATTTAAGTATACTTGACTTATACTTAAAAAAAAGTTTAAATATATTTGAGCTATACTTGTGCTCTTAGAATCCGTGTTTTCATTGTTATACGTTAGGGGGCGCTAGTACACATATTCTGTACAGAATTTCCAAAAAAACACAAGTGAAGAAGAAACCGAAACAATAGATGCTTCCACATGTAATCTAGCACTATCATCAGACATAAAACAGCATCAAAGCTGTGTAACATTATGGAATAAAATGTGACCCATGAAGAGGTAATAATAACCGTCAAGTTTTGGGGTGTTGATCGACTCCATCTACATATTGATTATCATTCTGAATCCAATTAAAAGTCTTTTTTCAGCTTTTTGTTCAAAATTTTGTTTATTTCTTTAATTTTTTATTTATGAAACTTATCCATAAACAAACCTGCATGAAGCTAGAATAATTTTTTTTTGTTTACAAGCAGATACCCTGCTCTTTCTTTTTGTGTTTTTTTATGTTCAGATATTTATATAACAAAATATATGCTAATTAATACCTAAATAGGGACATAGTAGTATACTTAAAGTAAGATGTAAAGTTCACTTAAAGAAAACTAACGAGTATACTTGCAGTATAAAACTACTAAACTAGTAGTTTACTGAGACTATACTTCAAAGTGTACTAAAATGCTAAAAAAGTATTTAATTAGTAAACTATCAGTATACCTAGCAGTTCACTTTTAGTATAGTTGCACTACAAGCTAAAATATATTGATGTAAACTAGTTGTGTACTCATTTTACTACTGTTATACTTAAAGTATACTTTTATATACTAGAAAGTGGGCCAATTTAGTCCCAAGGAGTATTGAAATAGTACACTTACAAGTATACTACTAGTACACTGATATTTGTATACTTACTACATAAAGTATACTTGAACTTTACTTAAGTATACTTAATAAAATAAACTTGAAGTATACTACTTTTTGGTAAGGGAACAGGAAGTGCTCAAGCACTAAAAGTAAAATGTGCCTTACCATTGCACTTTACAGTAAGACAAACCAGTTTCACAAGCATGCTGTTTATCTCCAGTGTTGTGGATCACTGCATCAGTGGCTGTATCTGTGTTCTTCTGTCTACATCTCCAGGGTCTCATCAGCATTGACTGCAGAGAAGAGCAGAGGGGGTGGGACAGTCCACTTGCATTACCATCAGAACTCATATCCTGCCAGCACTTCCCTAGAGAGACTGTAAGAGCAAGACTCAATCAGATTTAAATGAGCCTCAACCCCCACAGCTGTGTGTCTGCATAACTCAATAACACGTAATGCACACTGACCACTGCAAAAGAGAAGAGAACTGCCGGTTTAAACAGCATGGCAAAGGCTCATTCTTTAGTGAGTCTATAACATTCATTCGAGCACATCAAAAGAGAGTTAAATATGAAAGGTGATACTGTGGATGATTGACTTACAATACATGTCCATGATTTACTACAATAGTGGTGCATTGCTCATACATATGCAAATTAACCTCCTGCCATTTTGAGCCTCACTACAGCTGTTGAGCAAAGCCTCCTAATCTCCATCTGCTCTGCTGGTGTATTGATGACTGTTTGAGGATCATTCTGTGGATTCCAAAGCCTAAATAGCTAACATTAGCACTGTTTCCCAACCTAGTATTCTGCCTGTATACACAGCATTTTAAGGCATCATAGGCATGCTGCCAAGCCAAAAGTTATGTTATGATACCTTCTGAAATGTTAAGGCATGGATGCAACAATGTCAAGAGTACTATAATAAATACTATAATATCTAATCTTTGGGGTCAGTATGTTTTTTTTATTTAAAGAAATTAATTTATTTCAGAAAGACACAATAACTGCAAAAAAATAAAAAAAGATTTGTATTTTAAATAAATGCTGCTCATTTGAACTTTTATTTCATCAAAGAATCCTGAAAAGGTATTACAGGTTCCCCAAATTACATTTTGGAATATATTTCACAATATTACTGTTTTAATAATATTTCACAATATTACTCTTCTTACTGTATTTTTGATCACATAAATGGAGATTAACTACCTAATATATATATATAAATAGACACATAAACACACACTTAAGTCAAATAAAAATACTAATTATTACTTATTTATTTTAGCTAAGTACTTGATGTAACTAAATTACTTGATGTAAAATAACCTAAAACAAATAAATAAAACAAAATAAAAACTAAGGGAACATAGAGACATATGCTAAATAAAAAATAAAAAATAAAAATGACAAAAACAACAAAATTACTAAAACTTTCACTAAAATTAAAATGAAAATATAAAATAACTAATTACTCAAAATATTAATAAAAATAAAATAGTACCTCAGTAATACCAAAACAACACAGAGAATGATCAATGATACAGAATTACTCAAATTATCTATAAAATAGTTTTACCTGACATTTGTGTGTGATGTAATTTATGATTATTATGCAACATGCTAACATAAAACCTTTGGTTTTGAAACAGCTATTGTCTCATACATCACATTTGCAGTCAAACTGATATCTTTCATACACAATGCAGGAACGTTTTCATTTTAATTCTGTGGACCTGTTAGTCTGTATAGTCTGACCTCAAATAATAGGGCAAACGAGAGAGATGATTACAGGCTTGTTCTTCTCATGAGCCTTCTTTTGGGCCTAAGCAGCCGTGTCTACAGCAGCTGAGTCTGGGAAGTGATTTGAGGGGATGAGGCCATGACTCAGGCTCCTGACTGCAGCAGGGGGATGGGCAGATTCACCAGCGTGTTTCAAGGAGCTGTTCCAAAATAATAAACAACAGTAAGTGCATCTGACTCTGTTTATGCTACACTGCGGTTGTAATGTGTTATGCACAGTGGTGGATTACTGATTATGAGTTATTGATCATGTGTACAGTGTACCTGTTATCCTGTGGGATCTGGGTGAATTTCCCATCTACAGCTGATGCTCTGTGAGAAACAGCTGTTCGTATGCAGGATATTCCACACTGAGATTTCACCCATGACTAATGAAGTGCTATAGCCGAGCACTATGCTGCTTTACCCAATACAAACACACGCACACAAACAGGCTTAAGAGTACATAATAATGGACTCTGTAACAAAACACTCAATACTTGTCAGTATATTCAGCAGTGCACTTAACCATATTTCAAAGACAATAGAAGTAATTGTGAAATTACATATAAAGATGTACTGAAGGCAGGGGCGTGTCTACGTGGTGGCCAGGGGTGGCACCGGCCCCCTCTGAAATTTGGCTGGCCACCCCAGGAGCCCCCCCTACCAGATGTCTTGCCATAGGCTTGTTTTTAGTAAATTTCTAATTTTAAGCGGTTTCTATAGTGTAATCTTAATGACAATGTCGAGAGCGCATAATGTTACGCGATCCATGTGCGTGAGGACGAATCTCTCCACTCCCAAGCGGATTTCCTTCACTCACACAAACTGGACGTGTGCTTTTAACATACATCGTTCCGCAAACACAACCCCCCCGGCCACCCTCTTTTGAGCCAGTGCCCCAGACTGGCCCCCCCATTTAAAATGCTCTAGACACTCCCCTGACGAAGGCCCCTACTTATGGTTCAACGACACGCACTCTTAAGTTCAACCAACCGCCGTTGCATATAAATGTAAACTACAATACATTTGTAGATAAAGAGAATAACTAGATTGTTAGAAGTGCTGCTTACTTGAACAAGACTCACCGCCCGGATGTAAAATGAAAGTGACGTATGGGCAAGTATAGTGTTCCATACTTTGAATTTGAGCTCTTATCCCATCCAAGTGAACACACACAGCAGTGAGTAGTGACTAACACACACACACACACCTGGAGCAGTGGGCAGCCATTTTTACTGCGGCACCCTGGGAGCAGTGGGGTCGGTTTGCCTTGTCACGTCTCACCTCAGTCGTGGTATTGAGGGTGGAAGAGAGAGCACTGGTCATTCACTCCCCCCACCTACAATCCCTGTCGGTACCGAGACTTGAAGTCTTTGACAGGGTGCTGCTAAGGTGCTCAGGGAGCGACTGCACGTTGCTAAACTTAAAAATAAAGGTTCCAATAAGAGGTTTTCGCAGTGATGCCATAGATAGAGGAACCATTTTTGGTTCCTTAAAGAAACATTTAGTAAACAGATCTTAATAGAACCATGTTTTTTTTAGTGTAAAGAACAGTTTAAAAACTTGAGAACGTGATTATTTTTAGCCTGTTTAATCGTCCACCTCCACATGAGAATTACAAATCTGATTACTTAGTATGAGTAAGCAATGCTTGCCTTTGCAAGCACTAGCATGGTTCACTGGCAGGACATATGCTGAGTCAGGGACAAGAGACATTCACTGTGTCACTTCAGGGGATCTCTAATCAGATGGTCGGTCAACAGAAGGCAAGGACATAGCAGACAATTCAATGAAAACAAAACATATGCTAGAGTGTCATCACATGGCTCTGTACTGCTGTTATCCAGCATCAATCAAAATGTACAAACAGAATCAGTGTAACAACTTAAATGCTCCTGGTTCAGCTTTCCTTGCTGCATAAATAATTCATTTAACAGCTGAAATGCTTTTGCGACAGATCTGAATTAAAGGAGAAGTGGCGAGAGAGCAAAAGACACAAGTCCTTTTATTTACTTGCTCTTTTACACAACAGCATTCATCCCCTTGTAAAAAGAAGTGCACTTAATTGTTGCTGTAATGTACTGCAAATCTTAAAAGTATATGTTTTTTTACAAACTACTTGCAGAAAATATATAATACTGGAAGGATGGACTTTCATGACTTTCCTGTTTAATTTTAGAAAGTGCACTTTGTAATAATGTCAAATTATAAGTTTTACATTACAGTACAATTTAAATCATTGTTTTATTAATCTTTTAAAGTGCTAAAGACTATTTTAACTAGTGAATTAATTGAGTGTGAGCTGAAACTTTTTTCTACACTTTGTCTTTTGAAATATGGTACTGAATGTACTGCATTTATGGTAAGCTAAAATATAGTATATAGAAATATAATAACGTTTCTGTTGAAACCTTTTTGTCATGTAACACATTTGTAGTGTTAAGTTGCAATTACATTTAAAATAAATTAACTTAATTATATATTTGGAAGCATATTGTTTCCGTAATAAGTACTCATTTTTAAAATATGATAAAGTCTACTTCTTTTGGACAAAGGGTCATGCAATTTGGAAATGATTGCAGGATGTGTTTGTCTATGAATGGAACTATTAGAAAGGTGTGAAGAGAGACAGGGTGTGTCCAATTAATGTCTCTGTAGAATGTATCTAATGTCATTTACTGCAACACGGCCGCTGTGTGAAAGTCAATGTGAATCCCCATTAGAAACTCATTTTACTTCAGAAATGTCACATGTTCCCAAGTGAAACATGATTTTATCCATGATGAATTGATTGGATTGTAGCTATCAGGCTAACATTATTGAATAGCCTGTGGGCCAAAGGAAAGTCATTTCAGAGGAAGAGCACATTTTTACATTTTGATTAAAGTTGCAATGAAGTGGAGGTAGTGACAGATCTTTTCTTCCATATTGTTACGCACATCTGAGGAAAAAAGATTACTGAAAAGGAAAATAATGTAGGATCGGGACTTGGGTCTATGCATTATTTGATGATTAGATTTTGAGATGTGGACCCTGCATTAGAAAATGAGCATAAGCTTGCAGTTGATTGTGGTTTAAGCAGAATAAATGATTGGAGAATTCTAGCATCCATCATCAGAGAGAAGACTGTCGTTTCACCAAAAGATCAAGTTATGAAATTGTGATTAAACAATATGAGATTAAACAAGCTATTTTATCAAATTAAACATTTAAATGGATATATTTGTTTGTTATTAGATCTCACAAATATGATAGAAATCACAATATATCAGTTTACAAATATGTATGCGGTCTCTGACTTCTCCTGCACACTAAGCTATTAGAACGACGTCTTTGTTTGACTCTCACCCAGTTCTCACTTTTCATAACGCTGACCCACTCCACCCTCTTTTACTCGCACGTTCCCTGGGAAACTGCCACATCAGATTTCTTAATGTATACTTTTTAGAATAAGAAAAGAGTTAGGCTCTTTGAGGCTCGTTCTTTATGATTCTGACATGAGGGGGAATAAATCATGACAAAATCACAAGCATAACAGGGTTTTTTTTAAATTATATATATATATATAACATACCGGAAAGTTGGATCATCATACTGAAAGAACTTCACGAAACTGCCACGACTCATCTAAGTGCTCTTATGTTACTCACTGTAATTAACCTAATTTTATCGTCACGATTAAGTGTACTGAGCAACCTTGTAGTGAAACAACAGGAGAACTGTACATAAGTAGTTTTATTTCAGATTATTCCAATTAAAGGCATCATTGTGCCTTCTGCCTCTGTAACAATATCTGCAATCTTATATCTGGTCAGGCCTGTAAAATCCCCCGAGGACTTTGGCCATGATACAGCAGGAGGACTGGGGCAAACCCTCATTCTCTCAGCCTAAATCACACCAACTGAGCCAAGGCAGATTATATTACCATGCATTCCCTCTCCTACAGTCAGATTGGTTTTTAATAATACAACTGCACCCAAACCAGAACCGTGTCTGCCTGTGAAACATGAAACCTTAATACAATTACATTTATGTTTTCTTCACTTTCACACATACACAAAAGCACTTCACCGTTTAATTTTGACAATAACTGCAAAAGGGCTTCATGTTGCCAAAATATTCAAAAACATCATAATCATATGTATGCTGCTTTATCTCTGGCTTTGCCAAGAGAACAACACGTTTCTCACCATTTGAAACAGAAGTGTGCTTAATTGTGCACTTGTATAATCTAAAATAATGTAATAATTAAAAAAGCCATTTAAGTAAACTTAGAGAGGTCTTAAAACACACTTACGTACACTTTAATGTATGGTAAAACTAATAATGTTATTTTAAAATATTTGGGCTTTAAAGAGGTACCCTTATTTGTTGAGTAACATACAAATATGCACATATTATACTTTAACATTATTTATAAGACGATAGTACTTTCATCCTACTTAAGTGATGCCAAAACCACTAATTATTTATTTAAACTATAATTGCATTTTTAATTGCAATTAGCATGCAATTAAGTGTCTGAAAACATTACATTAAGTTCACATTTAAGTATATTCTTTTAAAGTATACTATTCACTTAATAAGTACTCTTTTAAAAATTATGCTTTAAAAAGTATGTACTTTCACAAGAGATTTTCCACTCACTCGTTTTTATGTCAAGTGGGCAGAATTGAATTAGCCCATATATACCATAGCTGCACAACAGAGGAAGCTGGAGTCAACTGAAGAGGCCGATATTTGTTTCCAAGCCGCTAAACAGTGTCTACTGTCGTAAATGCCGGAAAAATGAACAGCAATGTATAATCGCTTTGATTTAATTTGAGTGTTTGTTTGTTAAATACTCTACAGTATCTTACACAGTTGTGTATTTATGTTATGATATTTAGCTTCTCTAAATATAATTTTACATTTGACTTCCTTCCTGTTATCATACTGAGCTGCTTAGATTGAGTCTTGGCACGCAGAATATTTCAGAAGCACAAACAACCAAGCGTTTGTGTGCGATTTACAGCTCCATTACAGGAATGTGCTTCACTGGTATGTCAACTATCTTCTTTACTTCTTCTTTTTAATAAAAGAAACAAAGTACTGCCGTAAAGAAATACGTTACGTTGATTTCAAATTTGACTGACAGTCGATGAGGGCCAATCAGCATTCTCGGTCTCGACTGTGATTGGGCAGAACGACAGATTTGGGCGGGCTCTTCTGAAACAGCTAATGGCGAGCTGATACATGCACACTAACCTCGTGTCCGGGGCGGGGGACGCGGAGTCTATTTATACGGGGGAAGTCTCCGGTCACACCCAGTTGAAGAAAGAAAAAGGCTTACCACGTTCTCAAATCATCTTCTTGAAGAGTAAAAATGAGGGAAATCGTGCATCTTCAAGCCGGACAATGCGGCAACCAGATCGGAGCCAAGGTCTGTCTATTTCTTTACATCATAATCCAACAAAACTGCTCGTTTTAGAGTACATAGAACACTAGATACTGCCTTTAATTAGAGATATTTGATTATTTAATCTATTGTTTATATTTCCTCTCATGTACGCAGTCGATTACGTGCCGCCTAAAGCGGATGCTCTGATCGGGTTTGAATTAAATTTAGTACAAGTCTGTCTTTCGAGTTATATTTGATTACAAACGCTTGGAAAATTGAAAAAGACGACGAAATGTAGTAGTAGTAGTAGTTAACGGAATATATCTACATGTTGGCGCCGTCTGCTCGTTGTCCCGGCGTCTGTGTGGAGCCTCGCTTTGTGCGGTTCTCTGCACTGCGACAGAAGGACTAACCGCCAACCACGGGCTGAACGGGCGACGGGCTCTAATGGAATAATTACATTCGAGATCACCAGACTAAAGATAGCGTCGACTTGCTAGTTCAAATATATTTATATATCTTTAAAAACAAAAATTGGGCCCCAATAAATCGAGTAGTTCGTAACGGCGCCGGAAATGGATCTCAGCCAACCGGCGTGCCGCGCGCGCGAGTTTTGCGCGGGAAGAGTTCAAAGAACATCGATTGTCTGCCGCTTTGTGACGCGTTCTAAACGAATTAAAAATGTTAAAACGCGCATTAGATGTACAAACAGCATGTTGAAGCGAAACGCGGGTGGGAGTTTGTGGACCGTTGTCGCCTTTTGTGTGCCCCACGCGGTGAATATTTGAAAAGCACAGCTTTAGTGAAATTTCAGTTCACAGTATAAATCAATACGTTGGTATGCATGAATATAATTGTCATTAATTGTTCCCTTTAGTTTTACATTCAATATTCTGAATTCCAGTCCTTTATTGTTATCTATTATATCCTTTAGTTCTGGGAGGTTATCAGTGATGAGCATGGTATTGATCCCACCGGCTCGTATCATGGTGACAGCGACCTCCAGCTTGACCGGATCAATGTCTATTACTGAGGCATCAGGTATGTCCACAGCAATACTACTAAGTGAGCGCAGCTGTTACGCAGGGTAAACCATTTTGTATTTTAACCACGTTTTGTATTCTTTTAGGAGGCAAATATGTGCCCCGTGCTGTGTTGGTGGATTTGGAGCCTGGTACCATGGAAGGCTTGCCTGGTGTGGTCCGGAGGTGTCGCGTCGGGGGCGGGGGGGGTTCAATTCTTCAGGCCAGACACCTTTGTTTTTGGTAATTTGTTGTTTAACTAATTAAATCCCACTTAATGTTAAAAATAAAGTTGTGAAAATTTAAATGCGTTGCCTATTGCAACAGGTCAGAGTGGTGCTGGAAACAATTGGGCTAAAGGCCACTACACCGAGGGAGCGGAGCTGGTAGACTCTGTCCTGGATGTGGTTCGTAAAGAGGCCGAGAGCTGCGATTGCCTGCAGGGCTTCCAGCTCACCCACTCTCTTGGTGGAGGCACCGGCTCTGGCATGGGCACCCTCCTCATCAGCAAGATCCGCGAAGAGTATCCCGACCGCATCATGAACACCTTCAGCGTTGTGCCTTCGCCCAAGGTGTCCGACACTGTTGTAGAGCCATACAATGCCACGCTGTCTGTCCACCAGCTGGTCGAAAACACAGACGAGACCTACTGTATTGACAACGAAGCTCTGTACGACATTTGTTTCCGCACCCTCAAACTCACCACACCTTCATACGGTGACCTCAACCACCTCGTCTCCGCCACAATGAGCGGAGTCACCACCTGCCTCAGGTTCCCTGGCCAGCTCAATGCAGATCTGCGCAAGCTGGCCGTAAACATGGTGCCCTTCCCCCGTCTCCACTTCTTCATGCCTGGCTTCGCTCCTCTCACCAGCAGGGGGAGCCAGCAGTACCGCTCCCTAACGGTTCCCGAACTCACGCAGCAGATGTTCGACTCCAAGAACATGATGGCCGCCTGCGACCCGCGTCACGGCCGCTACCTCACAGTCGCCGCCATCTTCCGCGGCCGCATGTCCATGAAGGAGGTGGATGAGCAGATGCTCAACGTTCAGAACAAGAACAGCAGCTACTTCGTTGAATGGATCCCCAACAACGTCAAGACCGCTGTGTGCGACATCCCTCCCAGGGGACTCAAGATGGCCGCCACCTTCATCGGCAACAGCACAGCCATCCAGGAGCTGTTCAAGAGGATCTCAGAGCAGTTCACGGCTATGTTCAGGCGCAAGGCTTTCCTGCATTGGTACACCGGAGAAGGTATGGATGAGATGGAGTTCACCGAGGCCGAGAGCAACATGAACGACCTGGTGTCCGAGTACCAGCAGTACCAGGATGCCACCGCAGAGGAGGAGGGCGAGTTTGAGGAGGAGGGAGAGGAAGAGCTGGCTTAAGTCTCTTAATATACGTGTTTTCCAGTCTGTATAATTTTGCTCATTTACAAGGAAAAAAACATCCAAAGCTCAGTTTTCTTTTTCTGTTCTTGCCTCTTGTTTGTACAGATGTCATTAAAGGGTTTTTCTTCTGTTAAAATGTCTCCCTCTTCATTTCCTTAATTTTCACTTTGCAAATATGAATGAACCAATTATTTGAACCCATCCTCATTCTTCACTGGTCACATACACTGACAGATCCTTGTCAAACCAGTTGAGATTGCCTTTAGACATCACATGATCTAACTGATCACATGCAGAAAGTTTATTTATGTTACCAGTCATAAATTTCAACGGTCACCAATTATATAACATCCACATATGCAAGGTTTACCATTCTTCTAATAGTGCGTTAAGGCTAGTGCTGGTAACAAATAAAAATAAATATTTATGACATGCTACAAATATTGGTTAATGCGTTTGAACATTTCAAGTTGTGTAAATTGGATCTATGAACGACGAATACGTTTTATACATATATATAAATGTTTTAAAATGTGTCTGCTATTAATGTTAAGGTTATTAAACCTAGTAACATAAATGAGATTTCAGTAGTGACCAGAAATGTGTAATTATAGAGCTGATCTTGTATTTTTATTTATCATAATTCTGGACAATCTAACATGGTGGCTGCTTGGCATGGAGATCATTGATTTAATATTCTTTAATAAATTTATTTAGTTTTATAAACAAGCACAAAAAGAAAAAAAAACTGATTTATGTCTAGAAAGCTAATTTCAAACATTTAAGAATCTTTACTCACTCTCATGTCTTTCCTAAACCTGTACAACACAAAATATGATCATATGAAAAAGTATCCACTGTATGAACAAAACACACATTTCTTAAATGATCTAGTTTTATGTTTCGCAAAAGAAATATAGTCTTACAGATTTGGAAGGACATGATAGTGAGTAAATGACAGAATATTAATTTTAGAGTGAACTATATCAAATAATATTGAGATAATGCATCAGTCATGTATATTACATAAATATTAGCTTCAGTATAATAAACAGCTCATAATTGGATATTTGGCCGGCATAATTAGAGCCCTTCAAACTGAAAACAAGTGGTGGTAACATGGTGATTATTAACAAGGGGGGTTTATTCTTAGCAGTGACATAACAATTAGTGTCCATAGCTTCAAAACTAGTAATACTGAAATATGTTATCTTAATCTTACCACAAACCGAGCGAATCATGAGTGTCCTTGTTACATGTTCTCAGCAGATAGCGCTGTTGTCTAAGTTTTTCTTCTCGTCCACACTAAGTAGGATAAGATCCCAACACTCACTCCTGCTTCTCGCCGAAACCACGGATAAAACCTGACTGAGAGCAGTACACAATATTAGAAATTCATAAAATAAGTATCGAAGATGAAATATGAGTAAACGTGAGTGGTAAATTTTTGCTGAAATCATGGCAGTAACCAATTTTATTGGTTCACCTAATCTGCATCTGCAGGGAAAAGACTGTGAAATGCCTTTAGCAATGTCCGCCATATTATATAATGTCTTTTTTTTTCCTTGTGCATTTTCTGTGCTTATTTTGCAGGGAAATATACTGGTTACAGTGCATTACACTAATAGCACAATCTAATGTTCCAAAATATTTCAATGTGCTGTTCCAGTTCCGCAGGAAACATCTTGAAACATCTTGCAAGCCCAGATTTCACTTTTTGAAGCACCTGATTCAGCTAGCATCTGGCGACAATAATGAATCATTATAATGATTCAGAATGGAACCAAATGGGTCCTGAGGCTTAACGAGAAGAGACCTACTTTGACCCTTGACAATTACCCATCCCCCTCTGTCCCTGATCTCTGGGCAGATGACCCTCTCTACGTAGCTGCCCACGCACTCCTGAATCCGGGGCAGGATATCAGACATGCCACTTTCCTGGCAATGCAGCGCCAGTTGTCCAGAAAGAACAAAGACGGACAGAACTGCGCTCCAGGCGAGCTCTCTATGTCGTGTGGGTGCAAAGTGCTCATCCAGAATGGAAATAAGGGTCGAGCAGGCCGTTCAGTCCGTCACGTCCTGGAAAACATGCGGCCAGCGGCGAAAGAAGATGGGGAAGCGAATGAGCAGCTCATCTCCAGCGTGGTGCAGGGAGGCCGTGGCACGAGATGGTGCTGGGTTCACCGGGATGCCTGGTTTGGCCATCACATAGTTGATATAGTCAAATGCCATCAGATAGGCCTCACGCACCAATGGGTCAGGACTGTTCAGGCCTCAGCCAATCACAGCTTTATCTGACAGTCCCATTACCTTTAATTACAACAATCTGCCCTCAATAGGCAGGTAAATCTACAATGTCAATGTCCAAAATTTGTCTCTCTTTAGTACCCACTCATTTTAGATGTCTAGGTCACATTACATGCCATGGATAAACTGTCACTGGTAATCCATACTCAGTGATTGTAGGTCCAAGTCCTTGGGAATAAAAAGAAAATTTAAGATCAGATACTTCAGTTAATAAATGATGTCAATGGCTGTGTCTGAAAGCTGCTCTACATGCTGTATACTCAGGTAGGACAGCAACGAGGCACGTCCGAATTCAATGATAGTATCACATCCTGTCTGCTGAGATACATTCATCTGATTGATCTGATGATACCACTATCTTATGCGTTTGATTCCATGACAGATGAGCTAAAAAATAAAAATGGCATCTGCATGGTGCGGTTGGTGGTCAGTTTGTTTAAATGTATGTTTCTGATGAACTTTTTGCACTTTGTTGTCATTGGAATGAATAAATTAGTATTGAAGTAATTCAATATTCACATACATCTGTAGTGTTTTTTAGGCATTTCAATTTAGATTATGTTAGATTATATTAATTTCAGGATTTACCAGGGCCCCCTAGTGGTTCCATGAAGAGCTTTTAACATCCATTGACTCTTTCCATCGCACAAAAGGTTCTTTACAGTGGAAGCAGTTTTTTACACGGTTGCTTTAACACTAATAAAACAATGGCGCTTTTTAAACTGTTTCACTAAAGTTCTTTTGCACAAAAAGTATTTAATGGCATTGCTGTGAAAACCACTTTCTGGAAACTCATTTTTGAAGAATGTTGAGAACCGTTGCATTATTTCTCTGGGTCAATGGATGTAAATTTCTGTATTAAAAAAACTTAGATAACATAAAGTAGTTTGCCATTGTTGGCTGTTATTATTATTAATATTTTAAGTAATTAATTTTAATGAATTATATAATTATTCATTGTAATTTTATTATTGGTATTTTAAAACATTTAACGACAAGACACATGCAGACTCTGACATTATAACGTGTTTATAGAGGTCGATAAGTCTCTTAAAATATCAGATAACCTGACCTTTATATGACAGGGTTTGTTTAGGTTGTGATATGGTGGTGCAACTCCCCAAAACCCTAGTAGCCTATTCATGAATTAATAATTCATGATGTTTGTAAAAATACTTTTTATACCTTGAAAAATATATTAAAATTTTTTTTTTAATAATGAGATGCATATATGCACATGCACTGTAGAAAACCATATAAAACCAACATGAATTTAAAGATTGCATTTCTAAGAACTTGGCACATGTGTTTACATAAAAAAAAATAAGATTTTACCATTTATCATGGACACTCTTATTTGTCATTGACCTTAGTCTTAAGCAGCATTCAAGGAAATTAAATCAGTTAACCTGGCAAAAAAAGTGAACTATCAAATTATTCAAAAGCAGCAGTCTCTAATTTAAATGTCCAGATTAATGCATTACAATAATCCAGTGAAAGGAAATATCAAATTCACACACACCGCAGCGAAGGCCCGGTGACTCACCCTTCTAGGCGCAGAAGTGAATCATGCCACAGCCAAAGAATCAGGATTATTTAACAGCTGACAGAAGTACTGTATACAACTGGAGATTTTCTAGAGTGAGCCGATGTCTGTGAGATTTACATGTGCATGTTGTTGTCCGGCTCAGACTATATTTAGTTCCCTTGTCTGTAACTGATACAGAAGTTGATTGCATGCACAGTCATCTGGGACATGACACCAGGACTCCTGCATGGGTACTCCACATGCAGGAGGGTTCAGAAAAGAGGTGGCTGTAACCCGCAGTGCCTTTCTCGGTTTGTTTGTCTATAGCTTAAAAGTTCCTGAGTAATATCAGGCTACTTTGCATTGTAATTGAGCTATATATTTCAAAGAGGCATAAACTGTTTTTACGGCTTTTAATTTAGAGGTTCTTCTTAAAATTGTGAGTGAACATCAACAATGATGGGCATACACTCACTAGCCAATTTTAGTGGGTTATGATTCATAAATGATGTCCTCGCACACTGGATTAGAAGTGTCACACTTTCAAAAAGAATAAATTGTTTTTAAAGTTACAAAAATAAATCAATAAATTACATTAAATTGAAAGTGAAATAAAGGATATTTTATAAGGGAAGTCACAGAGTGGTTTTTTTATTTTCTGTTTTTTTGTTTTTTTTTAAGGTTTCCACAAACAATGAGTGACTGTCGTAACACAGTTGAATGATTCAGAATCTGATTAATAATAATAATAATATTAATTAAATGTAAGCAGTGAAAACTTCTGGTTTATAATTGGGTTTTTTCTTATATTTTTGTTTCAACAAGTAGAAGTTCTGAATGTAGTAACTTAAAAAATGTGCAGCCAAATCTGCTAAATCTGCAAACAATGCAGACTTAAATGCAAATGTAAAAATAATTCTTCAAATACATGGACTCCAAGATTTATACTTAAGTCACATTTAAAACGTCTTTGCATTAGGCCTATAACAAAATATGAATGCAAATGGCATTTTCCTTAAATAAATATACACTCTTCATGCTTGATAGGCTTCATACATCAACTAAAATCAAGAAAATGAAGTTATGTTCACAGCATTTGTTTGCAGTTGCCACTGGCTTTAATATTTTGTATAATGAAGTGATATAGGCTACTGTATGTTAGACGCCATATTAAATCTAATGCAGATTAAAACGAGGCTGTGAGGGATAGACAATGGCACGCACTGTAAAGGTCCCAGATCAGGTAATTTTCACAACTCTCAAAACGATTTTTTTTCGAGAAATAATTAGACGCTGCTACCATGTGTGAATGATTCACTGAATGCATTTAAACAGTGATAATTAATGACTCATTAATATTCTGATTATTTACATCACCCACAGAGCTTTTCAAGTAGGCTAATTATACTATTTTATACAGGGCAGGTTAATGATTTGAATAAGACTAGACTGATTCCAAGTGCACTATTCTGTATTCAGCCTGAAACACAATGTGATATGCTACACTGTGCCTAAACGTTACTAAAACAACTTTATATGATAATTAAAAAATATCTAGTTATTTATTCAACGTTTCAAATTGATTATGGTAATATGTTGTGAAAATTTGCACTGCACACTGTTCTGAAGGGTCCTTTCTGAACTATATTGGTCTCTCTTAATTGTATCTATTTATTAAAAAGAGTACCCTCCATATTTAAATGACTGACCTCTATTTGCAATGGGGCTTACATTTATTTGCATATAGTTTTGGAAAATACTGTGGAGAGCGTGAGAGTGTGCGCGTGCACGACGACTCCTATGAAATTAAAGAAGTTATCAGGCGCGAAAGACTGAGAGCCGTCGTCAAATTCTTCACCGGTCCACTTTAAAACGCTGCGAACAATCAGTGATTATTTTCTCATTTCGGAGCCTCTGTGGTTTACGGGTAATTTTAAAAGGTTTTTAATTTCCTGTCGAGTGCAGAGTGCTCAGATGTGTCGGTGTGTGTGCGCGAGGGATTTGTGTTTTTGTTTTTACAGCGTGCTGTGCTCAGCTCTGGGGTCGTGTGTCATGGAGGATTTTAATACGGAGCTCATTTCCTGGAGCAGCTAAGATAGAGATCAAAGCCTTTGCTTGCTCTCATTGCTAAGTGTGGGACAGTCTGGGAGGTGTGTGGGTCTGCTGCACGTTTAAGCCTTGTGTCATCAGCTTTCTCTCATATTGGGCTCATATCGTTCATTGTTTTACCTCATGTTAGTACTCTCTGTGCTCTAAATCAGGATAATTCAGTTTCGGGACCGAATGACACAAACGCACTGGCATGTCCGTCCTTATTAGCCTAGATCAGGGATCCTCAAATCTGGCCCACGAGATCCACTTTCCTGCAGAGTTTAGCTCTAACCCTAATCAAACACACCTGAGCATACTAATCAATGTCTTCAGGATCATTAGAAAATCACAGCTAGGTGAGTTTGATCAGGGTTGGAGCTAAACTCTGCAGCACATAGGCCCTCCAGGGCAAGATTTGAGGAACCCTGGCCTAGATGGACTCTGGCTCAGTGCACTGACTGCAGAACTTTTTTCCTCTTTCACTACGGATTGTAGGCCGATAACTGGCTGAATTTTACATAGCAACACTTGGAGGCTTTATATTTTATATAACCAGATTATGCCAATATTCTAGTTCAAAGAAATCTGAATAAGACAGTGGCATATAGTCAGTTGTCATGTAAACAGCACAGGGTCTGACTGAATTGCGAGATATAAACTTGCACAAAAATGAACTCAGAACTGCAAGATGTTAACTCAGAATTCTGATCTTTTTTTCCTCTCACAATTCAGTTTACATCTCACAATTTAGTTTTTTTCTCAGAATTTTGAGTTTACATTTCATAATTCATAATCTTGCAGTTCTGTATTTTTTTTCCTGCCATGGAAGAAAAAAAAGGTAATTGTGACTTGTCACTTCACAACTGATATCTTATCTTGCAATTCTGATTTTTTTTAAATCAGAATTTTGGGTTTACCTAGCAACTCTGATTTCTAATTCTTCTTTTTTTTCTTCTTTTTTTAGAATTTTAGGTTTACATCTTGCAGTTCTGTCTTTTTTTCCTGCGATCTCGATCTCACAATTTTTGCAATTGTGAGTTTATATCACATGATTCTGACATTTTCCTGCAGAATTGTGAGAAAAAAAGTCACAATTTCAATGCAAAATCCAGAGAGAAGAAATTAGTGTTCATCCTCATGTGTATTGAACATATATGAATGAGAATGAGTGAGTTGATTAAATTACTGTCAAAAATGTCTAAAAATAAATTTTAACAAATGGCAAGAGAGGACCAGTTTTTCAAAATGGAGATAGCAAGAAAAAAAAATGCTGGAATATTTCAATAGCTGTGGAGGCTATTGGAGCAGAATATGAACCATAACTCTCAAAAAATGTCTTAAATTGTACCTTTATGTGTACAACAGCCGGTCATTGAAGCAATACCAATAAAGGGACAACTTTGGACCTTATTTACCACAAAAAGGTTCATAGTAACACCCTAAGGGTACATAGTACCTAATGCACCATTTAGAGGTCAGGTTATTGAAGATTACTGTATTGAAGATGAGGCTTTATTTTCACATTTTACTCAGTTTTACGTATGAGCTTAGTAAATGCGACACCCTCGACACTATACTTGTATTGTCTGTAAAAATGAACACCAAAACGACACATTCTTTGCGATAACTTTAACAAGCTTATTTAATTCCTTGCACAGCTTTAATGATTTTATTGTATGTAACCTTTTTTCCATTTATATGTGATTTCTGAAATGGGTTAGCAGACATCAATAATCTTTTTGTGACACAGAGGGAGGGAAAGAAAGGAGGGTATAAAAGAACGAGTGAGTACACCTCACCGGCTGAGCATGTCTGATTTGATACAGAGAAGAGTAGGGAGTCGCTGAAAATTACTGGATGTTTTTATTGTATTGCGCCAAGGGCGCCTTCCAATTTCCCTCCTCCCCATCCACCTATCACTTATTTTAAACCCCTGCCTCTCACAGTTCATCTTTGTCCCCTCTGAATCGCTCCCTTCCCAAAGTGGAGGATGGCATCGAATGGAAGAAAAGAGGGGACATTTTCCTTGTGTTATTACTTTAAAAATAGGGATGAGACAGGAAGAGAAAGAGGGTAATTTAGCTGTTTGAGACTTGCTGCTAGGCTAATGGCCTCACTAGGCCTCAAGCGCTAAGCTCAAACAATAGCTAAGTCTTCCTACTGACACATTAAGAGGATAAAGAGAATGAAAGAGAAATTGAATGTTTAAAAGATGAGAAGTGACATGGGGAGGTAGGATAAGGGCTAAGCACAGGTCAGCCGGAACATCTGCGACTGAAACACACATAGCACCTGATAGAAAACGAGCTCTTGCAAGGGGAAGCTCCTTGAAACCCCTTGTGAAAATGAAGTGAGCTTAATTTTACTGAATGTGCACTTGTATACTACAAACATACACAGTTTAGCTAAAACAGTATGACCATCTGTCTAAAATGCAGCTGGTCCTCCTTGTGCTGCTAAAACAGCACTGGCCTGCTGAGTGATGGACTCTACCAGACCCCTGAAGGTGTGCAGTTGTCTGACACCAAGACATTAGCAGTAGATCCTTCGTGTCCTTAAGTTGTGAGGTCGAGCCACCATGGATTGGACTAGTTGGTCCAGCACAGACGTTCAATCAGATTAACATCTGAAGAAGTTGGAGATCTGGACAACAAAATGAACTCGTCATTATGATTCTATCTATCACCATTCCTGAACAATGTGTGCTGTGTAGCAGTGAGCATTATTCTGCTGAAAGAGGCCACTGCCATCAGGGAATACCATTGCCATGAAGGGTGTACCTGGTTTGCAATGAAGTTTAGGTAGGTGGCATGTTTCAGACTGATGTCCACACGGATGGCCGGAAACAGGGTTTCATGACAGCATGACAGTCCCTCAACCAACTTGTCATCTTCCCACAGTGTATCCTGGTGCCATTACATCCAAGTAAACGTGATGAGAAAGAAAACAGGTTCAGTTCTATTGCTTGTGTTCATCATGGGCACTCTGACCAGTCTGCACCCACACAGGCCCATCATTAAAATGGTCTCCACATAGACCTTCTACCATCGATGAGCCTTGGATGCCTCCAATTTCTGTTTTGACTCTCCTCGGACCACTGTTGATAGGTTCTCACAAATGCGGACCAGGAGCAACCCACAAGCCTCACAGTTTCAGAGATACTCTGATACAGTTGTCTGGTCACAACAATTTGGCCTTGGTCAAAGCCACTCCGATCTTTGTTCCTGCCCATTTCTCCTGTACCAACGCATTGACATGCACTTTACCATATAAATTACTAGTGCTGGTTCTGAGTCTACCTTGTCAAGTCTGAGTAGAGTCCTAGTCTTAAACCAACTGATTCTGAGGAGGAGACATTTATTAATGGCTTTTTATCTTAATTTTATGTTTTTACTTTTTCTCTTTCATTTTTCACATGACGTAGATTTCTGTGTTCAAAATGTCAGAGTCCAAGTTCATTCAGACTGCAGTTCCATCCGCTTTCCAGAGTCCATCCAAGTCCAAGTTCATTCACAATTGCAGTCTGAGTCCGAGTCCAAGTACCCCAACTCTATAAATTACACAGACCTTCACATGTGACCTTGTTAGGAGATAATTAACAAAATGCACTTCAACTATGAGTGATTATAGTGTTTTGGCTCATCAGTGTATACTTTTACATCATTAAAAAGTATATCATGGTGCCTTGGAGGACTGTCTGTGATCAATTATCTGAAAATGAGGCTTCATACAAAAACGCTGTTTGTTGAAGGTGCATAATTTTAGCAAAAATAAAGTTACGTTTCAAGGCTTTTGGACACAGTCCGAATGTTTGTCAAAAGACCTTCAACTATTCAGTGTAAACTTGCAAAAGTAAAACTTGTATAAAATTGGATCCTTCCTTTTTCACTCTGGTGTTGACAGTGAGTTGAAGGTGACTGCAGGAGAGCTAACATAGGATTGGTGTGTGCGATTACCCAGCGTCCCTCTCCTCTTCACCATAGCAGCAGGATGGTAGCGGTCATCCAGACGCTCTCTCAGGCCTCCATTACTCTCGCAGTGTGAAGCCAGGCCACTGAATGGAAGAAATTACACTGAATCTTCCAGTCATTTAAAATGCCGAGCGCACCTTATGGTCCGATCCCCTCAAAGCATGAAAAGACACGGCTCTTTCTTGGTCGCAAACTATCCCTCTGCTAATCACTCACGTACACCGGCCCAAACAAAGGACAAGCTTTTCTCTTTGATTATTCTGAAGCACATTAAATGGTCCCCTGTTTTGTCCCCTACAGCACAGAATTGATGCAAACTTGTGGCATCCCAATTATTGTCTGCTTGCAGGATAACACACTCATGCTCTACTGCCAAACACACACACAAAGAGCCCGCCATGGTAGATTGCAGGTATTGATGCTGTACCTTTGTATCTGTGGGCCCAGCAGGACCAGCAGTTTGGGTAGTTAAGGGGAAATCGGGGATCCTTAGGTGGAAAAAGCTTTTATTGATCTCCAAACCCTTTATTTTATTATGGACCAGGTTTTACAGAACCTAGGGACATTTTCAGGAGAATCGTTGGCTTGCACAAGCTTCTTGCCACTTGTTTTACTGGAATTGCTAAGGAATGTATGATAAAAAAAAAAAAAGTTTGGCTCCAGTTTAGAGAAAAATTTGGTTAAAACCCAATAGCAATAACAACAACAATAAACAATTTACATACACCATTCACATTGACTAATACAACACATCTGAAATCTTAACACCCAATTAGATGGTACTTTTTTAAATAAAGGGTTGCTTGTTCATGAAGACATGCTAGGGTGTTTTTGAGTGGTTGCTATTTGTTTGCTAAGGTGTTTTGAGTGGTTGCTAGTACGTTGTCAGGGTGTTCTTGATGGTTGCTATTATTGTTAGTACATTACTATTTAGTGGCTAGGGTATACTGGGTAATTGATAGAGTGGTTGCTAGTAGTTTAATATGTAGTTTCTAGGGTGTTCTAGGTAGATACTAGTACATTGCTAAGGTGTTTTGAGTGGTTGTTAGTACTTGGCTATGCAGTTTCTAGGATATTCTATGTTGTTGCTAGTAAGTTGCTATGCAGTTCCTAGGTGGTTGCTAAGGTGTTTTGAGTGTTTTTAACATGTTGCTATGCAGTTGCTAGAATGTTATATGTCTTTGCGTAGATGTTCTATCTACTGTTTAAGTGATTATGCGTTCACCTGAAATTCCAAAAAGAAAAAGTGCACTTTAAATACCTGAATGATGCAATTACCGAAACCCACGAAGTGTGAATGTGCCACTTCAGCACTCAACTGTCCAGCTTTAATATTACTTAGTCTCCTGGGGGGGGATGTGGGGGGGGGGGGGGGCTAACAGACCCGATCTGAATGACAAAATAACCATATATAATTCATAGACTACATGGTTGAGTACATAGTGTACATAGAGTACATACTTATGAGTGTATAAGTGCATAGTGTATAAGTGCATAGTGTATAGTGCTTCATTTGGGACACAGCTTCTGTAGTTTACTAGGAGTTTGCTAGTGTGGTTGCTAGAATGTTGATATGCAGTCACTAGGTTGTTCTGGGTGGTTGCTAGTAATTTGCAATGTAACTGATATGTAATTAAGTAGTCGCTAAAGGTGTTTTGAGTGGTTGCTGGTACATTATTATGCAGCCATAGTGTGTTCTGGGCACTTGCTAATTCATTGCTATGCAGTTGCTAGGTGGTTGCTATGGCATTTTCGGTGGTGCTAGTACATTGCTATGGAGTTGCTAGGGTGTTCTTGATGGTTGCTAGTGTGTACTGAGTGGTTGTTATGGAGCTGCTAAGGTGTTTTGTCATTGTTAGTACATTGGGGTGTTCCCGGTGGTTGCTAGGGTAGTTGCTAGTATATTTCTATGCAGTTGTATGGATGTTCCTGAAATGTAAGTCATGTAAATGTAAGATTTTGTGATCTGATTTTTGCCCGCCAAGTAAATCTGATCAATTAGAAAAGTAGAAGCACATCTCACCTAAACTATTTGCACAATTTGAGGTGTCATTCATATCTGTTGGATACATTAGACAGTAAAGGCTTCTCTCTCCCATACCCTGATAGCACCTGGTGCTCTGGTTTGGCAGAATGGCTGCTCTGTCCTAGAGAGAGTGAAAGGAAGAGCCCACATATGGAGTCTGTAGACCACTCAGCCTCAAAGCGTGCCTCAGCTCTCAGGGTGATGAAATATTCATTGAGCGTGCTCAAACACAGTGAACGCTTCCTCCATTTTTAAAGTGGCACAGAAGTGGCACTTCTCATCATATTGGCCATAATTCAATCAGGTTATCATCTGGCGTCGTCAAACACACACAACACACACACACACACAGCAGTCTAGCTGGGGAACACCCATCTACGATAAACACATAGGGTATTTTTACTTCACTTCACAGGGGCCACTATAGTTAACACTGTCAACACTAACTCTACAAATCTACTTATATTGCATACCTTTGTAACTTCAGCAGATAGTTGAGATCAGCTTATATTTTTCTTACAGCGCACAATTAATAAATGCCAGATAGCTGAGATCAGCTTATATCTTTCTTACAGCGCACAATTAATAAATGCTGAGTGCTGTGTAAATCACTTTTTGTTGGTATCAGTCTTTCATTTTGCATATGCTTCATTGTTAATGCAACAATTTAAACATTAATGAAACTGGAACAAAATGCCAGCATTTAATTAATCACTAGATGCAGGAATATAGTAATTTTTTTTATAGATCTTAATCAGGTTGACACCAGTACTGAATAATTTTTTTTTTTTTTTTTTTTTTTTCATCTTGTTCGCTTTCCCGAATCACTAGATGTCAGGAATTAGCATTTTTTATAGATCTTAATCGGTTACACCCATACTGAATTTAAAACATGGATTAAACAAAGCTGTTAGGGATAGACTTACAGCCTTTCCCATGGCACCAAACTGTATAAAGTCCTGGATCAAGTTTTTGCAAAGCACACCTTTTAAAAAGTGTTTTGTCTACTGAAGAACATGTCAACTGAACAATCCCTCATAGCTCCTTTTCATTCCTGTCCAACATCCCTGTTAGATGTTGCTACCTGAAGAGATCTGAAGAAAAAACATCTCCAATTACATTATTTCATAAAACTAAAAACGCAATTTTTTTAATGTTTAAAATGTAATGTACATCACATATTTTTGAGTTCTGTTTTGATTGGAACAGAGTTTTGCCTCCTGTGTTATACTCTAGCCCCAGTGTTTCCCTTGGTATTATAGCCCTAAAATTTCAGTTGTTTCCTTGTCCTTATTTATTGTCTATGTTTGCGGTTGTTCTGTTCTCTTTATCTAAAGTTATGTGATATGTTGCGCTTTATTGTGTGTGACTTATCCTTTTTTGCAACCAAAGCTCATTAATAATAGGATCTGCAGGATTACGCATGCAAGACCTTTTTTAGCCAGCAGTTCCAAAAAACAACAACTCCAACTCAACTATTTTGCCGTTATATCGTGCGTACGCCCATGCAAGAACATGTGACTGGGAAATAAACCAGTTTTTTTTGTGTTTAACCCATTTGTATCAGTTTTGGGTAAAAATGTGTGCAAGTAAAGTTGCAAATAGTTGCAGGGTAGCTATCTTATTACAAGCATCTTATTCAACATCTCCTTTTTGTTTGCAAATCTCTTTGTGGCGCTTTCCCTTAGCATGTCGTTGTTCATAATTACTTTGAGACTTTTTTGACTCCTTCAGAATCTGAGAGTTTGATGTGTATATATACAGATAATATATTTCATGTTGGGTTATCTCACCTTGTTTTATACAAACCGAAAGCTCAGATCTCTACTGTGCTGATGCTTCCAACACCCACATGCCTCAGTATCCGTTAGGTCTTATACAGCTAGATATTAAAATAGTGTTGTTGAGATACGCTGCAGCATCTATCAAGACCCAGATTTTGTGCATCTATCATAACCACATCACCCTCTGCTTAACTTTAACCTATATAATGTATATTAAAAATGGACAGACCTTAAATACTAAACACTGAAAGATGCGTAGAAAACAAACAGGAACACTTAAAAGCTTAACCTTGAGTGAGGCGGTTGGAGATGTGGAATGACAGTGCCTTGAGTTCAAAGAAACTAGTGAGCACTGCGCCTCAGTCTGGTCATGAGATTTCATCACTCTAAAAATACATCCTCTCAAAAGCCCAAAGAGCTTTTCTGTGCTGTCAGTATGTGTGTGTGTGTAGTGTATTTTTTATAATGAAGTTGAGAGCAGGCAGAGCATGCACCGTGTACAGATTCTCCTCATGACAACCACGGTTTTGCCACATCATTGGATCTCTCCGCCCATTTTCTTTCTGGAAAAGAGGGAGTCATACTTGGCTCTCCTGTATTTGTTGTGCTTCCATTAAAGGGACAGTTCACATAAAAATTTAAATTCTCTCATAATTTCCTCATGCTGTCCCAAATGTATGACCTTCTTCAGATAAACACAAAGATCTTTAAAAAAAATTTTTATCACTGTGAGTCCATGTAATGCAAGTGAATAGTAACCCAAAAGTTGATGCTTCTAAAACCACACAAAGCGAACATGATGGTATACAATCTCAGTACATGAATCGATGAACCCACTCATTACAGTTTGTCGGATTGATGGTACAGTATGATGGATTATAGTTTTCATTTTGTTTCTTTGTTTGTGTTCACATAAAGAAAGTGTAATGTTTTTATTATTTATTAGCTCTAAAAAGGGGAATATTTATGATGACTTATAACTGGTTATGATTCATAATAAATATTAGATTATATCTTCGAATTAACTGTAGCAGAATCATTATTACAATTATTTGATCTGTCCGTCAACCGAGCAGACAATATAATCATTTATTAATTCAAGGAAAGATTATTTTCCTGGACAAGGAACAGTAGCTTTCCTACTTTATGCAGTACTAGCGGTAATTTAGCATGTAGCAAGGATTCAACATTCAGTGACTCCGAATTGTGATCAGCACACAGAGACAATCAGTTGTGAATGTAAGGGATTTAATAAATGAAACTATATCTAACATATAACTAACTAAAACATATATACACAGAATGAAACAAAGTAAGGAAAAGGGAGAGAATAGAAAAGAATGGCAGTATTTCACATCACTTAACCACAACCTTTGAAAATCATCAGAGAATCCAAAATCACCTTAAAAAGGGTCTGAAACTTAAACACGCATCTGAATAATTTTAAGCGGTTACTTGCATTGGTTTTCGATTGCTGAAGAAGAGTCCTGATGCGGTAGATAACGGAGGTCTTTTGATGAGTTCGTGAGGAGTCAGCTGGAAGTTTTTACTTCTGGTTCTTCTGAAGGAGAAGTCCACAGCGACTAACGTTACTTGAAAGTAAAAACTGCCGGAAAATAAAACTCAAGAGGAAGGTCTTGAGAGTCTTGAAAGGTGTTGTCTCAAACGAAGAAGAGTTTTTCTGAGCAAAGTTATTTTGGGCTGATCGCTTTTGAGAATTCCTATTCTGTATGGACTGGCCAATAAGAGGCATGAATTTTGAGCGGGAGAAACTTTCTTTGTCTCTTGTTTATGGCTCATTTGCATGTTTTATGGCAGGTCTGGAATTTCTGTAGTTTTAACCCAAAATATCGTACAAATCATATGATGCGTTTCACAATCACATACTGTACGTCATTGTCCGAGGAATGAAAAACAGGTAACATTGATACCAAGAAACAACCATTTGGAATAGATTAAAACAAAGATACATACATACACCTGAATATCAGTGTTTTATGGCTTTAACTAATACAAATAACGAGTGGTAACTCAGCTAATCTAATAGGGGAACGTACACACAACACATGCATATACCAGATACAATTATAACTGATTAATTATAGTCTAAAATAAAGAAATGTCCTTATGTGTGTGTGTGTGTTAGTTTGTGTGTGTGTGTGTGTTAGTTTGGCCATTTACAGCTCTTTGGGAATGTGTTTGAAATCAGATTGGGGGATGATAGTGGGGGCTGGTTCGAATCTTCTTGACGGCGAAGAACCATCTGGCAATTTAAACCCCTATACGAACGTAAAGTCTCTGACCAGAACTGTAATTTATATGCAAATGTCAAAAGGCTAAAAGGGTCTCTTAAGCCATAAAAACCAAAGATCATGCATGATCCTACGCAGACGCTACAAAAGTCATATACAACTGAGATGACATGAAAAGAAAAGAGAATGTTCATATTTAGGTGGAGTATCACTGAAATTCTCCAGCTTTCTTAACTTTATAACATGTAAGAAGTTCATGTTCATGTATAAAGAATCACATTTGTGATACAGGCTTGATGCATAAAACACTGCCAATGTCAGATCCCAAAACTTCTAAAAAGGCAATTTATTGGACACCACCTGCAAAAATGACTCTTTTACTGAATATCTGCACGGTTGCTAATACACATTTTATACAACAGTTTAATAAACACTAAGTTCATTAAAATAATTGACCAAAACATTGTCAATTTTGACAGTTGTTACTTTAAAATTGTTAAAATTGTTCCAAACAAAGCAGAAAAGTTGTGTCTCCCAGAAATATAGTGTTTTGATTTTGCATTTTTGTTCAGCATTTTTTAACAACTCAGGTGAGTCAATGATTCAATGGCCCATTCATTAACACAGTGGTCACTTGCTTTGTTCATGAATGAATCTTATGTGGAGTATCCCTTTAATCGTCCAGCTTTCTTCACTTGATTTTTAAAAGTCTTTAAAAATGTGTGAAATGTAAAAAAATGTGTAAAAATGTCAAATGTAACATAAACATAATGTTTATGTTATGAAGAATCAAATGTTGATGTATGAAATACTGTAAGTTTCAAATCTCAAAACTTTAAATTGGCTATTTGACCACCAAGCTGCAACTTCTGTTTTGACATGAAATAGATTCATATTTGGTACATTCTGCTGTACTAACTATATATATATATATATATATATCCCGTATATATATATATAGCCTGTCCGATAGTCAATATAAACGACTTATTGTACGATATATGAAATGAAGCGATATTTTTGGTGTCGCCCCGGACAAATACAAAAAATTGTTTTTGCGACTGATATTTTTTTAAATAATTACAATAAGGATTTATATATTTTTTTACACAAACTGAATTCACCACCATTTTTATTCGATCGCGCTGCCCTCGTTATATATATTTTATCTATATATCTATATATACCAAGAAGTCAAATGAACAATGAACAGAGATCAATAACTAAAATGAAGTAAATAAAAACAGAAGAATTGTCACATGATATGTAAATGTCCTTTAAAAAGCACTATGTCTGACCAGCTCTTAAATCACACACACTTTCACACACGTAAACACAATCATTCTGTAGCTAACAAGGGAAGGGTGAGATGTGTGTGCATAATTCATGTGTGTGGGCAGGTGTCACAGCATTCTGACAAGAGAATTCTAGTGAATTCTAGTGACTAAAAGTCACATAACTTCAAATTAACACTGATGACAAATAAGATGGTGATCCTTTGTTTTGACCCTCACCCACTGATGCAATTAATCTATGATAAGTACAGCTACATGCCAGCAGAGTAATTTTTTCTAGCTAATGCATGTTACATTTTATGTGCCAAACAAATAATGCAGTTTGGAGACACATATCTCTATGGAAACAGAAATGTGATTTTGCGGTGTATACTATTTGCCTGAGGTCATCAAACTGAAGTGCAGGTTAATGTTTGGCTTGATAATCTCTTTGATGTGTGAAAGTGCTATTCAAGTAAATGGGTCAATATAGCTACGGCAATAATTACAGTCCTCTGTGAAGAAAAAAGGTAATGCACTGCAGTAATAGATCAAACACCTCTCTCACTCTCTTCCTAATATTAGGAATAATCAGGGAATGTAAAAATAACTGCTTTAAAACTATTATTTATGTGGTCATGCAAATCTAAAATAAAAGAAAATATATGATTTTGGTGTCAGTAATTATTTTAATTCAAATTATATCTTAATTTACTCTACACCATTCCAGAATTTTGTGTCAGTAATATGTTTTAGTTTTTTTAGTTTCTTACATTAATGTTGTGAGAAAATATTAAATTTCTAATACTTTTTTCTATTTTTATATATTTTAAAATGTAATTTATTCACGTGATGCAAAGTTGTTTTTTTTCAGCATCATTACTCCAGTCTTCAAAATATGCTGAAATATTTGGTGCTTTATTATCAATTTTGAAAGCAGTTTTGCTGCCTTTTTTTTTTTAAACAATTTCATAATTCTTTGTTGTAGAAATTCATACAGCATTTATTTAAAATAAAATGTATTTATTTATTAAATTTTTTGTAACATTAAAAAAGTCTTCACTTTCACTTTTGATCAATTTAATTGTCCTTACCTAAATAAAGAAGACAATCTGTTTAATTAAGTATTAAAGTGACAAAACTGACACCAACCCTGTGGAATAGGTCTTTTCACTAATTTTAACTATAACAATTTTAAGAAGAAGCAAAGTCTTTTCGTTTTCCTGACGACATAGTCCTATAATGTGGAGTGGGTGATAAAGTCATAAAGATGTGTGTTGTTATGAACAAATAGCAACAACACATTCCATCGTATGTCCGTAATGCTGCTAAGGACACAAAAAAACAAACAAACCAAACCAACACAAAAACAGGAGAGGGGAACATGAAGGGGAAGGAGAAGAAAATAGAAAGCAGGCGGCCTGGTCCTTGCAGCACTCACAGAGTTGTGTGAGAAAGGATGGAGCCAGACTCCAACAACATATCATTGAGCCACACAACAGGTGGGCTACTGCTCATCGGGACAGGAATTACATTAAGGTTGTAAAACAACTGCTCCTACACACACACCTCACTCTCTTTCTTTCTCTCCTTTCTGTTGACTGCTCTGCTGTGACATGAAACATGGCAGAAACAGAAAATATATCACTTGTGTTTTAAGAGCCCTCCAAAATATTATACGTATATGTATAATATATACAGTATCTATGTGAAGTTGGAAGACAATACTTTTATTAAATTTAATAAATATCACTACCATGCCCAAAAATATAGTGTTAGATATAGACACTCTCAGAAAAAAGTACCAAAGCTGTCACTGGGCGTACACTTTGTACCTTTTAGGTACTATATGTACAAACTTTAGATACTATTATGTACCTTTAAGGTACCAATATGGACTGTTTAGGTACTTTTGAAAAGGTACCGCCCCAGTGACAGCTTTTGTAAAAAAAATTCTGAGTGTATATATATTTATATAATATATAATAGAAGATATATATAATTATATATACATAAAGTAGACGGATATAGAAGAAATCGTTATTTCTAATTGTCATAATATTTAACAATACTACTGTTTTACTGTATTTGATCAAATAAATGCAGTTTTGGTAAGCATAAGAGACTTCAAAGCTAAAAAAAACTACAACCCATACCTTTTTGAATAGCTGTGTATTTTCCTTCAAAAATATATATATGTATATATACTTATATAACAATACATAACTTTTGAATGACCATTGATGGAAAAAGTTTTTGCACTCAAACAGTGTAGTTACAGCATCCCAGCAGGAGCTAACAGGGACATACAAATCAGTTAAACCATGTCACCCTGGATGAGATCAAATTAGACAAAGCTTAGAAAAAAAAAACCCACTGTGCTGCTTTGTCATTGTTTGCACATCCCATGTGAACAGGAAATGTAATAGCTCTTATCTACTCAGTTAGAGATACCGATAACGGTATGCAATTAGATAAATGTAGCGTTATGAATGAGGCATGAAATTACCCTCCCCAAGGGACAAATTAGTAAAACCTGGCAGCCAGCTTCTACCATAATAGCTACTTCGAAGTTGCAGTGGACTAGGCCTCATTAGGCATGACATAATCAGGGATGCTTTAGTGCAATGTTTTTTGCACAAACAAACTTAGCACATGTGTTGTTCTGGTAATAACAAACTTCTATGGGGCAATAGAGTGTCCTTCAAATGTTTGTGCCATTAAACCAGATGTGATATTATTAAGCTATAAACATAACTTGCTCAGCAACTTTAGGTTTTCTTTGTCATGAATTAAACCAACACACTTATGGCAATTATGGTTATGGCAATTCATAACTATTTTACATGTTGGTGAATTGGTGGCTAATTTGTATGAATTTTTACAATCTCATTGATAAGTTTTGTTTCAACCCACTGCTCCTATATTTAGGGGTGGATTCTTCAGCTTATTTATTTTTACCTTAAAAAAGTGTACATTTTCATACTGAATCACATCAAAAGAATTCATCAAAGAAGAATTGACAGTTTATGCTAAAGTCCACTATATCACCACTTGAGGCAGCGTTGAGAATGCAGCATGTACTTGCATTGCATTATGACAGTCTGATACATTTCTGAACACAAGAGCAGACAAAATTGAGTTTGTGTTGCTAAAAGCATCTGCAATCACGTACTTGCATAGAGTAGGCCTTTGTTTTGTGCTTAAATCTCCATGTGTGCCACTCCACCAAAACCGAAGAGGCTTTTACTATGCACTACCCACGCAAATCTTTTGTTCTTTACTATCTTCAAAAGATATTAAGCATGTTCAAATGAGGTGTTTTATAAAAGGCTATGCAATTACTGTAAAAGGAATGGAATGTAGGAGACGTGCCATACGATGGATCTATTTTTAGTTGGTTGCAAGGAGTTAGTTACCATAGATTTCCTCTTTCTCTGTGCCTCTTTTTCTCTCAAACATACACACTCCATCGCTCATTGTCGTAGAGTCCACCGTTTGTTGCTATGGAGACAGCCCCCGTTATCCCACGCTTGGTGTTGTATTCTGAACGACCCTTTAGCAGGTGGGGGATCCGAGGAGACCAGATCTGCTGATGGGTATGTATACCAATCACAAGATCATACCTCACAGTGCCACCCTGCTTATGTACCTTTAATGTAAAAATGCTTTTCTCACTGGGCTGTTCGGTTTCAGACACAGCCTGTATTAATAATATGACATGGCCTCTCATGCTGCATTGCTTCATTAAAAAAAAAAGTCATGTGACTGCCACAGTGAAAAAAGCTGTCACTGTGGCGCACTTTTGTACCTTTTAGATACCGTAATGTGTACACTTTAGGTACTAATATGCCTTTAAGAGACGAATATGGACTTTTTAGGTGCAAATGCATAACTTCTGAAAAGGTACTGCCCCAGTGACAGCTTTTGTACCTTGTTTTCTGTGAGTGTAATAGGCCACGCCCACTTAAGGCAATAAAGTAATATTTTAAATATACAGAAATGTCAGTGGTCGACATTTATCTCCTACCGTTTAAATACTGTAATAATAGACCTCAGTTAATTATAATCTCAAACATTTTGGGTATTTATGTGAGCTAAAAATGTCCTGCAACTGGTGAGAGTACAAATCAGAATTGTTATAAAAGAGAGCTTGATCGGAAGAAGTAATTTGCATAAAAAAATGTGTAAACCATATCCATATAAGGCCTTTCTGTACAATCTCACATCTCTCTTTTTTTAACTCTCTTCCAGTGTTCAAGTGACAATTTTCAAAACCAGTTAAAACACACACACACACATTTTATATACAGGCCGAGACTACACCCTATCTGTTTTCCAGACTCTCATTCGCTGTGGCTTCACATATTGACCTTCTCCGATTAAAGCCATATTGAATTTGCCACGGATGAAAACATGGCTGTGAGTATAGACGTGCATGATTTACAGTGGCACACTACTTATAAAGGTCCTAAACATGTCCAATTTTGACAACACCTCACAACTTTCAAATGTTTTTTAGTTTTTGTCCACTGATTTGATTTCTTCAGCTGAGCAGTTGTTAACAACAGTATAATCCTTGAACACACTGTACTTCTATCCTTCATCCTTTTATCCCTCGTTTTCTTTCCTGTCAAAATATGGTGCTCCTCTGACTGAATGTCTATAGGCTGCACTTTGTTACGGATTTTTTTATTTTACTTAATTGATACTCGAACATTATGTCTTTATTGAGTCATTCTGTTTCTAATCAAATGTTTTAAGAAACTCGTTTCTTAGGCTTCCGGGGATGTTATTTTTGCATAGTTTCAGTTGGTTTTAAATGTTATCGTAAATTTAGATTAAATTTCAGTGCAAGTTTATTGATGAATGACCCCAGTAATAGAAAGTGAATAACTCTCCTCAAAAGCTGAAGGAGTCAGTTGAATTTCAAAGGTCATCCCAGGACACTGGGAAATGCCTCATTCCTTTCTGCTGACCGCAAAATATCCTAATGGGGCTGGCAGAGTAATGTCAGTTAATAGCTGATCATGCTCTGAAGACCATATTGCTGTTGTGGGGAAGTAGGGAAGTCTTTTGTTTGCAGAGAAGCAGGAATAAATAACCGTCTGGATGGCTTTATGCATGGAAAACAGGAAAACCTGAGCAGCTCATTGATCCAGGGGATCTAGGAAGCATGTTGAGCTTTAGTGTTCCAGAGATATTGTGTAAGCATACGTATGGGACAGTCATACTGATTTCTGCTGTCCTCTAAACATATGCCTGTCTAGAGTATTTCTGAAAGAAGGGNTAAGTTCTAAAGGGTCTGCTTTGACAAGTTTGAATAAAATTTTTGCTTGATTATCATGTATAAAAAGTATAAGAAGTAACTTAAGCTGCAGTTAATATTCACCTTGACACATCAAAAAGTCAACAAACAAGAAGTCATTTTTTTGTTGTTTATAAAACAGTTAAATATTTATAAATGTGGCTTAAGTTTCTGACAGTGTTCACATAAATGTTGGACCTCATCTACATTGCAGTTTTAATACATATTGTCCTCTTCTCTTGCAGTGAAAAAGAAGTTTAAAATACTGGGACACAAGCGCACTGAGAGCTCAGATAGCAAAGTGTCTCTTGGCCCCTTTTCTCTTCTGAGCCGCTCTAAACAAAACATCCAGGAGCAGAATAACCTCTGTATAAATGGCAGCCACGTTTATGCAGAGGAGCAAGAACCTAAAGTTAATTTTGGATCCACACTCAGTCTGAACAGCTCAGGAAAGGGTTCAGTAGAGGATGTTCGTAAATACCACCAACGAAATACGTCCGACATCTCCATAGACTCACTTAAAGGCCTGGGTATCCCCTCATACAAGCCTGAAGTGCAAGACAAAGCTTCTCTTGTCCCACAGCGCACTCTAGAGGACAGGAGTCATGTAGAGGTGGAGGAGAAGGGTAAGAAACCTGAAGGAAGAAGCCTGCAAGAGATGCTGGACCGACAGGAAGAACAAAAGCAAAGGAAGCAGCAAGAACAGGAGAGAAAACAAGAGGAAGAGAGGAAAAGCAGGCTTGAAGAGCAGGAGAGGAAGCGCAAGGAAGAGGAAGAGCTGCAGAGGAAGCGGCGCGAGGAGGAGACGCAGCAAGCTGAGGATCAGCGGCACCAGGAGGAGACCAGAGTAACCGATCGGCTCTCTTCTCTCTTTGGCATTGGAAAGAAGAAGGAGGACAAGAGAGATGAAGCTATGAATGAACCCAAACGTCTAGATGTGCCGTCCTCCACAAACCCGTTTGAAGACATTCCCCTTACCCCAGATACTCCATCCTCTATCCCAGAAGAGAGGCCCACGGACCCACGGAGGGGTGTCAGGACCACCCTCACCCCAACGCCACCCGCCAGTGCTTTCCCCAGCCGCACAGCAAAAGTGTCCGCGGTCAAGCCAAGGTGAGTGCTCATGGGCTTAAATAACTTCCTCCGTCCAAGATTGTATTCCAGTTCTATTTAGGGCTGGAAGATTTATTGCTTATTTACTATATTATTAGCACAGATTTTGCTAGCAATGGTGTGATGATTTTAATCCACATTTGATCGACCAATACATTTCCTGTAGAGCGTGGTAGACTAGTTTAATCAGAGTCCTGCACAGGTTTTGTTTGGTAAACCCACAACCACACTATCTACCAGAACACCTGAGCTGTTTATCCAAAGCAACATTAAAGGATAATTCATCCAAAATGAAAATTTACCTACCCTCAGGCCACGCAAGATGTAGCTGACTTTTTTCTTCAACAGAACAGTAAAGAAGATTTTTAGTGAAATGTGGGTCTTGGTGATCATAAATGAAGTCAAGTGGCTCCCATGACACTTTCAAAAAAGCATATCAAGCAATGCAAAATTAATACCTGTGGCTCCTGACGATATATTGCGGTCTTATGAAGCGAAACGATCGGTCTATGCAAGAAACTGAACATTATTTACAACAATATTACCTGTATTATACATTTAATTTAATTCTGTAGCAAACTTGTTTAAAAACACAAAGGCCGCAATCCAAACCACATCCACATTAAAATAAATCTAAAAACTGATATCAGCAAGGAAGTTTTGGAGGGCTACTGCCAAGCTTGGGCATTACGTGTGTCATTATCGCAAGCAGAAGTGATGTGCATAAAAGGTTTAGGACTACATAAAATAATATGAACAATGAACTAGGGGTGCAACGATTCTCGGTAAAAAATCGAACCGTACCGTTCTCCACACACGGTTCGGCATGCGCTAGGACTGCGGTTCAACTTAAATCTGACAATGTATCTGTAATATGGTTTGTTAGAGTTCGTCTAATGCATGTTTCTGTTGATGGATATGATGAATTCTGGCTTCCCAATACATTACAAGAGCGATGAGAGAGAAAAAAAACAATACGTGGACAAACTTTATGCTGGAATAACTCATTTATGCCGTCATCACGTGTTGATAACGCAGGTGAGACCAGAACAGCACCCGTTGCTATATGTGTTTAAACTAAACTCATTTAAGCCTTGCCAGTTTAAATATTAAAGAGCCAGAAGACGTGAACTCGAGCGCAGTGAGAAGATCTATGTGGTCGCTCAGATGTTTGTGTTTGAATGGACAAATTCACTCAAAAATTATGTCAAAAAATCCGTCTTGGTGAGTATCCTAGCAGACATAGCCGGCTGAATGTACAGTATCAGTGCACTGGATCAGTGCATTTTCTTAAAGTGACAGCACTTTCTTAATGTTAATCGAACAACAAAAGACAAGGAAATCACTCACTGCTTTTGACTGAATAACTTTTGTAACTTTAATACAGACAATATTAAACTTTAATCTTTAATTTATACAGTCAAATATGCAATGTTATTTTACATTTGATTTATTCAATTTCTGTACCTAAAAACTATGTTAGACCTACCTAAAAAAACTGAAAATCACTGTTTATTTTATTTGTATCTTTTTCACTGTTTATTTATTTGTGCTGATGCTTATAGTTAGATTATTTGTTCTTATTTTCATTTGACAACATAGTTTTTTCCCTAAGCATAGCACATACAGAACCGTACCGAAACTGTGGATCCAAACCGGAACCGTGAGTAAGTTGAACCGCTTGCCCCCCCCTACCATGAACATTATTTGACTTTAAAAGGAGTCAGGGTATTTAAACCTCAGTTAATCTGTGTCTGTTGATTCAGTGGGTTGTAATAGCAAATCAGAAGACAAAAAAAAAAAGAGGGCATAGAGCTGGTAAGGTGATTTAATTAAAATAAATAGAAGTAGATACATATTTCTGTGCTATAAAATTATAATATACAGTGGGTATGGAAAGTATTCAGACACCCTTAAATTTTTCACTATTTGTTATTTTGCAGCCATTTGCTAAAATCATTTAAGTAAATTTTTCCTCATTAATGTACACACAACAACCCATATTGACAGAAAAACACAGAAATTGTTGACATTTTTGCAGATTTATAAAAAAGAAAAACTGAAATATCACATGGTCACAAGTATTCAGACCCTTTGCTCAGTATATAGTAAAAGCACCCTTTTGATCTAATACAGCCAATACGAGTCTTTTTGGCAAAGATGCAACAAGTTTTTAACACCTGGATTTGGGGATCCTCTGCCATTACTCCTTGCAGATCCTCTCCAGTTCTGTCAGGTTGGCTGGTAAACGTTGGTTACTCATGTTACTGCTGTGATATTAAGGCTAAGTATTATATATAGTAGTTAATATTGTTTCATATTTTGGTTTTAATTACAGAAAGGTGTCTTCCTCTACTGTCTCGTACAGCACACATCAAACAATGGCTGGTTTTTGGCCAACCTCAGCTTGTGTGAACAGCAGGAGCAGAGTCGTGATGGGAAAGGCAGTGAGAGCATGTAATATTTATACCAGATAAGAACCAAGTGAGCAAGACTCGCTCAGTGTAATTTTTTTGTTCGCCCACAGGCTCCCACAATCCCTATCCATGCCATGCGACGTCTGTGGAGGACGAGTGGGATTGTAAAACATGCCATACTTGAGGAAAAGCAGTCTGCTGTGCTTCAGTGTGAAGAATAATACCCACACCTGCAGTTACTGACTATTCCTGATTTCCATTGGCAACAATGCTGCGTTTTGCATAGAGAACACTAGAGAAAGCATGGGAGGCAGTAAACCATGAAATTGGCCCAGTGGTGAAAGAAGCAGCTTTCTCCAAAGAGGTGGGGAAGATGATTGGAGGGAGGTTTGCTGATGTGCACGTTAAAAAAAGAGGAAAAACCTCACACATATGCACACAAACACACACTGACACAAAAGACAAATGCCACATTCCACAATGAAGCCACCTTCAATTTGTCTGACACATATATTTACTGAAAATGTGTTTTTAAAAATCCCTACAGTTTTCATTTTGAACATAAAATGCATCTTCTGGACAGAAACATCATACATTCATGAAAAATATTATAAATATGTTATGCTTATACATGGCAGAAGGAATGTCTTAAAAAAATTTGATTTGAATACCGCTGTAAATTTACTTTACATGCCAATTAGAGGCCCTTAATGTGAGGCATCTCCCTTTTGCTGTTGCTAATTTCCAAGGTCTTTCACAATGCCATAACAGTCATACAGATGAGGACAGTCTTATATCTGTCGTCATGGAGTGAGGAGAGCAATGGAAAAAAAGAGAATGCTGCTCAGGTCTGTTTGGGAAGAAAATTTGGAGGGAGTGTATAGTTCAGTAAGGGAGTACCATGATATTGTTTACACCCAAAGGTACTGACAGCTTCATGGACTTACACGCCATCTAGTGTCTATTGTCCATGATGACACCTTTCTTAGTTATGCAGGAGGGACACATGGCACATAGTGAGAGATAGTCCTCACTGCAGAGCACAAGATCCAGGGGGCGAGGCTGGATCCAGATCCAACTCCTCCCACCTTCAATATACCTAAACCTACCCATCTCCACCCCCTGATCCCTAAACCTACCATCTCCACCCCTAGATGTGGATCCAACCCCGCCCCCTGGATCTTTGTTCTGCAGTGAGGGGCTACTGGAGAAGTGGAAGTGTTTAATTGGCTTAGTAAATAGCAATTTTAACTGTTTTTTATTGCCAAAGCAAGCATTGGTGGAAAATAAAAAAGAAAGATGCAAACAATACATTAATTATAAGCACTGGTAAACATAAACAAATAATACAATTATATTGATAATAAGAAATATATAAAATAATAAGAGATAGACTAATGAATGTTTATTTTTTATACATACACTGGGCACATATGTGTTGTTTTCACTCCCAATTAAATATTTATTTATTTGATTTATAAGTTATATAAGAAATATATCAGATATTAGGTCCGACAATATTACACAATTCTTCATTAGGCTGTTATAAAATAATATAAACAAAAAAGATTAATAATAAACAGTACAATTAGAAGTAAATATATAAAATAATAAACGATAGAATAATATTTTTACATACATGAGATAGTGTGCAAATGTGCATTATTATACCCAAGTAGATGCAATTTTACATTTTTTACTTCCTGATTAAAATGTAGTTAAGGTGTATGTAATTATGTAATATAATTGTTTTATATACAATTATTACAGTTTTTACATTAGACCTATGTATGAAACTATTTATTTATTACGTCATAAACAATATATAAATAATAATAAACCATAAAAATAAAAGCGTATAACATAATTGGGAATATTAACAGTATTAAAATAACCTCATTTGTAAGTCATAACATTTTAGATGACCGTGGACTTTTTTACAGATCTATACAGATGGATCTAAAGACCCAATCAAACAAAAAGTGGGCACAGGAGTGTACATTTCAAGATTTAAGATGAAAATAAGTTTAAGGTTAAGTGACAAATTGTCCGTATATTCTACAGAATGAACTGCTATAATAGTAGGATTGCAGTGGGTAGAACAGATTAAGCCAAACAGGATTGTAATTTGCTCAGATTCTTCATCAGCTCTTAAAAGTATATTGTCGACAAATACTGATAGAGAAGACCTGTATAGGGAATGAAACAGCGGATAAGTTAGCAAAAGCTTCTTTTAATGCTTCATTAAAGAAAAACTTTGTGGATGTTAAGGTACCTCTGGGAAGAAATTAGATAAAATCAGTAATTAATATGGAAATAATAAGAATATGGCAACAAAGATGGGAAAATAGCAGCACAGGTAGGTGGTATTATAATATTGTAAAATCAGTAGG
This sequence comes from Sinocyclocheilus anophthalmus, assembly GCA_018155175.1. Classification (NCBI taxonomy): domain Eukaryota; kingdom Metazoa; phylum Chordata; class Actinopteri; order Cypriniformes; family Cyprinidae; genus Sinocyclocheilus; species Sinocyclocheilus anophthalmus. The sequence continues at coordinate 33,341 of JADLZN010001756.1, read as the reverse complement.
GAAAAAAGAACAGTTTTATGGAAGAAAGGAAGAAGTAATGATTTCTAGATTACGGATGGGACACACAGGACTAAATTCAACACTTGCATTAATGGGGAAGCATGAAAATGATATGTGTGATGAATGTGATGTTTTTGAAACAGTAGAGTATGTGCTTTTTAAATGTAGTAAATTTGAAGATCAGCATAAACAGTCTTTTTAGCAGTATAAGGAACAGGCCAGTGAGCGTAGTGGACCTTCTGGGAAAGGGTTTGAGTGATAATTAGATGGTTAAGGTGGTTTTAACATTTTTAGAGCTCACAGGACTAGACCACAGGATTTAGTGTTTGAGGATGAAGAGGATCATGATGCTTCTGCCCATCTCGGAGGTTGAGGAGCCCAGTGTGGAAGCTGGAGGAGCTGAACACGCAACGCCAGCTGAAGCTTGGGCTCTGATCCTCTAGGGTGGGTGGGGCATTACAATTTTAGTTTTATTTTTTTTCTCTTGATATCAATACTGATTCATCACCCATGTGCGCAAGATGGTGATACAGTAGGTGGCGGTAATACTGCTAATGAGTGAACGGCCATTGAACAAAAAGAAGAACAAGAACAAGAAGAAGACAGTGGACCTTTATTATGAAAAATATTTTGGAGGCCATATTGAAAGCGTGGTTGCCCGTGCTGTTTGATTATCGAAAACAAACAGAACTCTATGTACGCACGATTTGATATGGGAGTTTTCAGTAGCTCGTGTTAAAGTCATGGACGAACAGCTTACTGTGAGTTTCTCCTTTAGGTAGTATTGTTTGGCGATCTGTGCTGTTATGTAGTCGATATCTTACTGTTGAACTCTTCCTCCAGGATGGATACAGTGAGCCATGCGGCCAGTGCGCTGCTGTGAGCTGGGGAGTGTCGGATGAGGGTCAGTTCTTCTGCAGGAGCTGCCACAATGTGATCGAGGTTAGTCAATAGGCAAACATTATTAGATGTCTAGGGCTTTGATATTCTACACATCCTCAAGGCTAATGCAGCAATTCTTATTGATAATGTAGTCTCTGGCCCTTATCCTAAAAATTATTGAAATTAATTTGTTGTAAGGGAGTGGCATTAATGAAACTGTAAATTAATTATCTATTATACACGTAACAAATCATGCTGTATATTTTCTCAATGACTTTCATATCGAGAGGGCAAGAAGGGATGGGGGCTACTCGAAGTAGCAATCGTCTGGTGTGGGGCAAGGTGAACACCCTTCATAGTAAACACAGCAGGATCTCACAGATAACAAGACCCAAAAAGAAAAGACGAGGTCAGTCAAATAAGTCTTCTGTCCACGTTTTATCACTCTTTATAAGCTGTATAAGACATTTAGATTAGCAAGATCCTTCACTATCTCTGATCTCATGGTTTCTTCTGTCTGCTTTCAGAGAATGAGCGAGAGTGGATGATATGTGAGGGATTTCAGTTCATCTTGAAACACCAGGCCAAGGCTTTGGTCAGTCTTGGTGTCTGCATGAAGTTTGAGGTTGGTAGTTTAGTTTAGCCTACTAAACCCACACAATGTTATGCATGACACAAAAAAAGTGTCGTATTTTGTTTTGACAGACAGAAGTTTTGTGGAATTTCTGGACGAGATACCTGCAGAACACACAGCAAGCTTTCACCAGAAATCCAGTGTACACTCCAAGGTTTACAGTGGTAAGTTTATTTTTTTATTTATTTTTTTTAATGTTGAAAATAATAGAAAGGGCTGTACATTTTATATAGTGTAAAAATAACACCATCTTTCTGGTTTCTCTGTTTAAGTGTTATTTTTGTATTGCTTATATCCTGTTATAGTATTTATTATAATATTTTGAATTAGTGTTGTTTTATATGTTAATTTTAATTAGTTTTGTGTTGTGTTTTACTGCTTTTGTCATTTTTATTATTGTTTTTTTAAATGCATGTTTAGCCATAATTTATTTGTATTTTAATTATTTAGTTCAACTTGAATGTATTTATTTCAATTAGTTGTCAAGCCAACATTTCTCATTTTCATTTCAATTTTCAATATTTTATTTTTACTTCAGCTTTTTCAATCACCAAAAATGATTAACAACACTGCTCTGCTCTCTTCCTGTCTTTTTGCCCTCAAGTTCATGAAGTCACCGAGTGATTCGGAGTCTAACGCTCAAACTGAGCAGTCGTATCACACCGAAGTTGCTTCAGAGATGTCAGAAGAGATGTCAGTCTCAGGTACGACAGTGATTACTCTCTATCAGCTGGACCATTTACATCTTATACAGTATTGATTGAGCTGAATTTTGTTTTTCTCCTGCAGGTTACTCCAGTGAGGCACCGTCATCAGTATGTTCAGGGTCTTTGGATGCCGTTGTGTACCAAAATATGAAGGGAACAAGAATGCACAATCTTATGACCATGCCACGAACACTGGCCCTGTGCTATCTGGCTCTGCTGTGGGTCCGAGAGGCCATCACTCTGGCTGACTTACTGAGGTTTGAAAGGACAAATACAGCTCAACATAAATTGGCCATTTTTTAAAAATATTACATTTACGAGTGTCGGAGCCAGATGTTTATTACCTTAAAGTTATGTGCTACCTGTTTCAGAGTAAAGCGCGGCACTGTGTTCTTTTACACATTAGCAGCTCCTGATTTTGTGCTTTCATTGTCTAAAAGTGGCTCGGCTCACAGTAAATTCCACTCTACATGATCGCTATCTCTGAATCTACTCTGATAAAAAAATTTTTTTAAAAAGAGTTAGATCGCTTATAACAAGCATTTAGTAATGCAACATGTGCCAACCATTTTACAAATTTAAGATGGATGTGAATAGAAGTATTGTAATTTTATAGTTAGTTTTACTTAAACACTTTAATTACTTAAAGGGTTAGTCCACCCAAAAATGACAACTTCTAATTTTGTCATTAATTACTCACTCTCATGTCATTCAAAACTTGTAAGACCTTCGTTCATCTTCTGAAAACAATTTAAGATATTTTTGATGAATGATATGAGGGCTCTCTGACCCTCCCATAAACAGCAATGTAATTACCACAATCAAGTTCCAGAAACGTAGCAAGGATATCGGTAAAAATAATCCATGTGACATCAGGGGTTCAAACGTAAAGGTACAAACACTGAACCAGAGATCGACGTAATGATAGCATCCGCCGGTCTGGGTCAGCGCGGCATGCCCTGCTCGCGTCATGGGTTTATTTATTTATTACTTTTCGTATAGTGATAATAAAAATTGTGTAGCCTAACAAACAATCACACGCGCAAAACTTGTTATGGTCAGAAAAAATTAGATTTTCCCCCAAACACTGCGTCCACTATAAGATAGATAAAGGTGATGTAAGTTGTTTTTTGCAGTAACATTACATCCAAGGATCCTCCTTATTTACATGCATTTAATGGGGGTCAATTGGGATTCTGATGCTGACTTGATGCTATTTATAGGCTGTTAAATGTTTTGCTTGGGATGATTTTTTAGGCAACAAAATTTGTCTAAGCCAATGTTTCTGCTGGTGTGCAGCATAAACATTTCTAGTCCAGGGTTTGAGAGGTAATATCATGCTCATGAGGCTTTTATACTGTGTTGTTATTCCTGTGATATTATTTCATGCAGGATGGTTCAGAGAGGTCTGTTCCTTACATGAACATTAATGAGGCAGTTCCCAGAGGAGCCGGAAGTCTGTGCGGAAAAAAGATGTCAAGTTCTTTAATGTTCGGTGTAGAGGTGACCATGATGACCGGGAAGAGGACAAAATTTAGGTTTCGCAGGAGCTCTGTCAGGCGAAACCGGCACCCACAGGTAGTGTCAATTTCTATGGTCATGATTGACACGCCCCATTTCTGGGTCTCCACAGTACCCACCCCCCTCGTCCGTCATACATCCCGCCCTAGTCCATAAAGAAAGCTGGACATGGCTCGCCCCGCACCCCCATCTCCTTGCCACACCATCCCTTACCCTCCTTTCCCAACACAGTTGCGAAGGATTGCTTTCTGCCACCCGTGGTTTAGACGGACTCACTGTGCACACTACCCCCCCACATCCCCGTTGGAGGACCCCAAACCACCCTCCCAAGTGGGTGTTTTTGCCAGTAATGTTTGTGGCAAATGATGGCTTAAGATTTGAAATAAATTTACCCAGCACATATAATCGTCTTTTTATCTGTTTGTTTGATACAAACAGAGCCGAGACGTCGCTTTGGGGGTTTCCCCACAAGGTTATAAGCAGGCTGCTATGGGGGACAGCTCTTTTCTGACCTTTGAACCCACAGCAGGAGAAGCCTCCCCCCAAATCTCATTGGCGCTAGACGGGTAATTTCCTAGCGAACGCAGTGTAGATGGTCGAGTCAGCTGTATCATTGATCAATCACTTTGACAGAACCTCCTTTTCAAGTTGAATGATCATGTGGAGTGGTAAATAACTTCATAATTTGTAACTAAAGGTTTTGGAGTTATCGAAGTCATCCAAAAGTAAGGTGGTGAGGCTTTGTTTACTTCAATGGATTGTAAAAAAAGCGGTCCACAATTGTTTAATGTATCGCATAATTATGTTCCTTTTGTCCCATTGTACCGAGACCTGATGTAGCTCACTCGGCAGTTATCTGAGGAAGCAGCCAAGAAGAAGAAGAAGAAACGTAACACTTTTTTTTTAGCTAGTATTTTTTTATGCATATCATTGTTTTTTGTTGTTGTTGTTATTTTGGTTCACAGCATGTTCTTATATGCTTTTCACAGTTTTCAAGTTCAAAAAGTGGTTTGATGTTGTACAACCTGTCTTGGAGCAAGCCAGAAAGAGGGAAGAACGAGAGGAAGCTCAGTAAGACAACCGTTTCAGTAGTTTACATGACTTTTATTGAAAAATCTTTTACTACAACTGCTTTCATTCTGCACTTTCAGACGGCAATGGGGAACCACTAAGCCTTTCATTACATCTTTGAAACGCAAGAGCGCGGTTCTGAAAAAAAGGCGTAAGCTGATCTGGTCACATCTCAGTAATGATCTCAAAACTGTATCTCTGTATGTCATCCAATGTCTGCCTTCACTCCCAGGCGTTGCTTAAACAGTTGGAGCAGAAATTTCAGAAGTTTACAGAACAATCGTCTTCCTTAACAAACCCTCATGCCAGCTTTCACTTCAGCTGGGGAAAAGAGGACAGGTTCCGGAGGGACCCGCTAGTTCGTATAAGACGAAACGGTTTGGGTACGTACCCTTAAGAAAGGACAAGAGGTAGCAGTTCAAGCCGTCAACTTCTGCCCCCAAAATATACTGGCATCCTGAACTGCGATCTACTTGCTACCACATGCACAGTGAGGTGTCCGACAAATGTTTCGTTCTTGCTCAAATTACAGATCTATATATGTAAGCTGATTAATTTTATATTGTCAATATATATATATATATACTATTCTATATATAATTAAAAGAATGTTAATGGTGGTCGTGTGATTTTCTATTAGCTAGATAAGGATAAACTATTTTTTTAAGAAAATCCTCTACAAAGGGCATCGGGTGTGGGGAAGCATTTCTGCGAGACAAAAATTACAGCCGGCGCTAGGTAGGTGGCGAAACAAATGGTATGTAGTGGAGTGGGTCCCTGGATTCTTCTCTTATTATGGGAGTCCACCAGCAGAAGTGCCACACCAACGGAGGGTCTCTCGAGGCAGGAACAGCGTGAAACGTGAAAATTATCGAGTTTTTTGAAAAGGAATCATCAGCCCAAGATTCAATGGACTTTAACTTCCTGCAAAAATAAGAAAAAAAGGTCCAAAACCGTGTTTCCATGAGTTTCCAAAGGTCCATGTTGTTAGAAAGAAAACCCGTGTTCATGACAAGAATATCACTGGAGTATGAAATCTGCATATCAGTTCCCGAGATCCCTTTTTGTTTTTGTTTCCCTGCATCAACAGCAGCAGATTTGTTCTTTTGTCATGTCAGATTTTCACTTTTGAGCATTATTTTCAATAGTGTCTTGCAGTATACATCTGTTATGAGACTTGGAATGAACAGTATCGGTTTCCCTCAAAAGTGTTTTTTTTTTAATGTATTTTATATTTTGATTAAAATATACACCACTTACATTGAATGTAGCTACACAGATGAACCAACAGGGGGCATAATGCACCTGACAATGGAGTGCTGATGGGTTCCTTTGTCCTGCAGCTCACTAAAAATATTTTGTCTTTTAATTTGTGGGAGCAAAATTGACAGTTGTGAAAAATGTAAAGTAATTCTACTGGGTCTTTCTACTGAACGAGGGTATTGTCTAACTAGTTTTTGCAGTATTGTGTCCCAGATGAAGGATACCTTGGGTTAGAATTCACGCTAGTAAGTGCAGTATTTATGTGTGTTGAGAAATTCAGAGAGTTTACTGTTTCACTCTTAAATTACAGGGTCAAACCCACTGTGGTAACATCGGGATAAGAGTCATGCTCCAGAGCATAATGGTGGTAGCTCCTGAATCAGTTTTTACAGTGTTCAAAACTTCAACCTTTAAATTGCCACCCAGATTATTATCCCATGACTTCACCACTATCACGTCATCATTTTTTTAAAATTAGTTTATCTCCCTGAGGTCTACTTACAATTTTAGTACAGTGTTTGTGCCAAACTATTATAATTTAGTTTTGTATGCCATTTTCCACTCAATAGGCCATGTGCATGTATGTATGCACGTATGTATGTAGTATGCATTTATTTATTTATTTCTAGTGCTGCTGTGTCTTTAAAGTCCACATGAAATCGAAATTGACATTATTTACTTTGCTTGACCCTATAAAATTTGCTTGATGGCTTGGACGGAACATCCTTAACTACTCCCCTCCAACCGTTAGTCTGCAGCAAGCTAGAGATGTCAAGGAGGTGCACTAAAATCAAAGCCTGCTTTCTGTTTCATCTTCTTTAATATTCTGTAATTATGACTCAGAAATATGTCACAATACTGAAATAAAGTTGGTCGCAACTTCCAGTTCACACAGACTTTAGGACATGAGAAATTGACACTTTTATATGCACTGGCAGCACACTTTCACCTGAAAATTTCGGTCCTAATGGATAGTTCACCCAAAAATGAAAAAGATTGCTGTTAATTTATCACCATCGGCCATCCAAGAGGTAGGATGATTTGATCTTCAGTAGAACAGTAAAGAAGCTTTTTAGCTGAAACTGTGGTTCTTGGTGATTTATAAAATGCAAGTCAGTGGCTGCACGTTTTTGAGAATAAAAAAAGCTTATCAAGGAACACAAAATTAATATTTGTGGCTCCTGACAATATATTGAGGTCTTATGAAGCAAAACAATCAGCCTGTGCAAGAAACTGAACATTATTTACAACATAATTACCTGTAATCCATACACTCTCAGAAATAAAGGTACAAAAGCTGTCACTGATGAGGTACCTTTTCAAAAGGTACGAGTATGTACCATTTAGATACTAATATATACATTTATCTAATATGTAAATAATGTTGTAAATAGAGTTCAGTTTCTTGCACAGACCCCACGATAGTTTTCACTTCCTAAACCTCAAATATATCATTTCAGGAGAACACGGTACGAATTTTAGGTTCCTGATTGCTTTTTGAATTTCAAAAACGTTTATTTATTTATTTTTTATTATTTTATGAATCACCGAGGGCCATGGTTTCAGCTAAAAATCTTCTTTACTGTTCAACTGAAGAAAAGAAAAAAAGTCGCCTACATCTTGGATGGCCTGAGGTTGAATACATTAACAGCAAATTTTCATTTTGGGGTGAATTATCCCTTTAAACTTTGTATGTGTGCAGATTTTTTAAGATATCATAGAAAAGGCATTTAAGCATTCTTTCATAATTCGTTCACTTGAAAGATTTGTTCTATACCACAGAAATATTCACAAACATAAAAACACAACTGATGCATGCAGCCTTTGTGTATGATATATGATATTATACGATATGATATGATATGGATATAAGATGTAGCATTTTAGTTGAACGTTGGTTTAGTGAGATGCGCCTAGTAAAAAACTGACAATGTGCATCTTGGTCATCAATTTGGACTTAAAAAAAGCACACCATGCAAATTTTCATTCATCATGTTCACACTTTAGCCAAATTAGCTTCACAGACTCACCATTGCACCGTAAATATAAATAAGGTGATTCAAATATTGCATTATCTTTGTTCGTGTTCAATAATCAATGAATATTTGTTTCTATTATTCAGCAGAATTCATTTTGAATGAGGCATTCGACTTTAGGTACATCTCTAATTGTCATGAGGTACCCCTAAAGCAGCACATCTGACCTCTGACATTTTGGGCAGTATTAAGCGGCTTTTGTCTGCCCCAGTAGACATGCTAGGGTAAATATCATTGACATGTGCAAGCGGGCAGTCATGTGTTAAGGTTTCAGTATTCTGACATCAGACATCTATTTCAGAACAAGACATTTTTATCACTGATGTGATTGGCAGTGGATGGTTGAGGATGTTTGAAATGCTGTCATCAAAAGTGTCATCAAACTATTCAAGTGACATTTCACTATGTAAACAAACATTAGTCCATTTACTCACAGTTTTTATTCCTTAATCTCTGTAAATTCTTGCACATGAACAGGCTGTATAGTAGTCGCTATTCATCTTCTGAGAGCGTCTGTGTGTGAGAGACAGGCAGGGACCTCGGGGCTTACTTCTGCTGTCTCATCAATAGACATATGCAATTGTGAGATTGGAACACCAGGTAATCACATGAATACACACATTATGAGAGAGACAGACAGAGAGAAAGAGATTGCATGTAAGTGTTGGAGTGAAACGCAGTGATTATGGAGGTTTGAAGAGGTGTGTTAAGGGGTGTGTAATTAAAGGTAAACAGAGCAGTATGATGCAGAAAGACACAGATTACACTCTTTATCATTGCCAAGGCTTTATGTGCGTCTGTGTGTGTGTGTGTGTGTGTGTAGTGGTGTGTGTGTGTTAATATAAGGGCATCATTTAGAGAGCATTCCAGCAAAAGATTCAAACTTTGGAGATGTCTCTAAACGTGTGATTGTGTGTGCATGTCTGTACTCATACACAATGGTAGTGATGCCAGATATATTGTAATTATACCAATCAACATAATTTAAGCAACGAATGAACTGTACCACAAATAGACACAAAAACATCCCAGGCTGTGGAAGGTCACACGACTAGACCAAAGGAGGCTCAAGTGCTGTCTTAAGAGGCGGTCACGCTAGATTTTAAGAGTTAAGATTACTCGAATAGAAGTAAATAGAACACAAAATCTAGCACGACCATCTCTTTAGTGTGCAAGGAGACTGACGTTGGGCCTCATTTATTAAAAAAAGTGTGTGGAATCATTCCAAATATAAATATAAGGTAATTAATTCCCTGAGATCAAGGTTTTTTTTTCATTACAGCCTAATATCTTCTGTTAGCAGTGAATTACACCTCATTATGGTAAACCTGGAGCCACACACACACTCCTTGTGGCTCACACACAAATGTGCAAAGTGTGAATGCTCTGCAGTATGGTGCAGGTAAGTATATGTGGTGGTAGGTATACCTGCAGACAGCTCACGCACACACACAGACTCCAGACAGCCCGTGACCACTGGTCGTCAGGCGAAGGAGAGTCACAGGCAAGCTGTTTATGAGGCAGCCCGAGCCGCTTTCTTAAATATATCTAGAACACGAGCTAAAAATCTATCGATTGTCTAAGTTGCTCGATGACATAGGCAAAGAACCACCGAAACACACAAGCCTGGAGAAAGCAGCAACTCAAGCACCAAAGTGCAGCTACTATACATGAGCAGGTCTTATGTACATTACACACAGCTTGAGAGGCCACCCTCGACACAAAAGCTCATTATCTGATCCATTTACTCCATACATTTTAGACCAACTCAAACGTTGTAGCGCATTTAGATTTAACCTTGAGAAAGAGCAATGAAGCTCGTCCAACCTGAAAGGAGAAAAGCCCCATTTTCTCTCACAGATGAACCGAGTACATCAATCAAATTAACGGGGAGAGGGATGTTGGTTGTTACCCACAGTGGCATGAAAATAGGAGGTAGCATAGGTTGATTACAAATTATCTTATAGATTATAGTGTAGTGTACCTTACTGTACACTACTGTAAATTTGACATCTCACATGAGATGAGTGGCATGAGTCCCCTTGTGAAAAAGAACATTTTAACATACTTAAAAAATAAAAATAAAATAAATAACTTATTATGGAGATGATATACAATAATGCAAGATACTTAAGTGGGAACTGAAAGTAATGCTTTCGGACACTTAATTGCATGATATTTACAATTTAAATTAAAGTCTTATAGTTACATTTATAAACTGTAGTCTAGTCAACTTTAAAGTGGCTTCTGACCCACTAAAACATGACTTAAAGGGGTCATATGATGCAGTTTCAAAGTTTCCTTTCTCTTTGGAGTGTTCAAGCNCAGAGCCAATTGCCAACCTCACAGCAGAACTGCAAAGCTGCAGTAACCCATGTGACACTGCAGAAACGGGGAGAACTTCCCCTTCTCCTCACTCCACAGGCATTGCTATCCCAACATCACAGTCTGCTGTTCCTCAGTCGCCCATATCCAGCCCGCCGGTGCTCTGTCAGGTGTTTCCTGTTACGGGGCAGACTGGAATCATCTCTGCATTTGTTCAGACTCCAGTTCAGATGCATGCCTCGGGGTCGAAGCCCATTCTTCCACATTCTCACCCTCTTCTGGTGGGCTCACCTGTGGCTCAGGGCACGGTGATGTTTGTCGTCCCGCAGTCCCAGGTATCCCAATCCTGCCAGCAGAGCATTGTTACGCTTGGGAACACGAAGCTCCTGCCCTTGGCACCCGCTCCAGTCTACGTGCCCTCAGGTCAGAGTGGCGGAGTGACACAATCTGACTTCTTGCGCAGGCGGAACTACGTCTGCAACTTCCAAGGATGCAAGAAGACTTACTTCAAAAGTTCCCACTTGAAAGCTCATTTGAGAACCCATACAGGTTTGTGTCTATCTGGCATGTTTTTGTTCTAATAGGTTGTACCCATAAAATATGGTTGTTGATCATCTTTCTCTATATCTCAGGTGAGAAGCCTTTCAGTTGCCATTGGGAAGGGTGTGACAAAAAATTTGCCCGTTCAGATGAACTGTCCAGGCATCGTCGGACACACACGGGTGAAAAGAAGTTTGTCTGTCCTGTCTGCGAGCGTCGGTTCATGAGAAGCGACCACCTGACCAAGCATGCAAGACGTCACATGACAACCAAGAGGTCCACAGTGTGGCCTAACGAAGTTCGCGACGTGAACAAAATGGCCACTTCCCAAGCACCATCTTCCATGCCCCTTAGTGTGCTTCTTCCTGCCTCAAACTAGGTTAAGACTCAGACCACTCACCTCAGAAACAAGAAAACCAAGGCTGCTACACATCCATGTACATAAAACAATGTGACATTGCACTGGATTTTTATTTTAATCATGGTTGTTTATAAGGAATTCTTGTTTACTTTTATATAAGTTATGTCTCCCAATATGTATTTACTCCCTTTGCCAAAGTCTTTGCATCAGTTCATCTGTTACTTACTCTCTATTGTTGTATATAAATATCACTATCTATATGAATGTAATGTGTATTCAAATTGGCATTTATTGTTGATATATGAATAAATGTTATTGATGTTACTTCTGTTAATTGGATAGTATTCCTGTATGCGATACTACCTGCAATATTCCATATTATTTAATAATAAACATTTGTAGTAAGAATATATCATTTGTTTTATTTTTTGTTGTCTCTGATATAGTTATTGAGCTGAGTTTGAGACCTCAGTAATATACAGTGGGTACGGAAAGTATTCAGACCCCCTTAAATTTTTCACTCTTTGTTATATTGCAGCCATTTGCTAAAATCAAAAAGTAAATTTTTTTTTCTCATTAATGCACACACAGCACCCCATATTGACAGAAAAACACAGAATTGTTGAATTTTTGCAGATTTATTAAAAAAGAAAAAACTGAAATATCACATTTACATAAGTATTCAGACCCTTTACTCAGTATTTAGTAGAAGCACCCTTTTGCTCTAATACAGCCATGAGTCTTTTTGGGAAAGATGCAACAAGTTTTTCACACCTGGATTTGGGGATCCTCTGCCATTCCTCCTTGCAGATCCTCTCCAGTTCTGTCAGGTTGGATGGTAAACGTTGGTGGACAGCCATTTTTAGGTCTCTCCAGAGATGCTCAAATTGGGTTTAAGTCAGGGCTCTGGCAGCGCCATTCAAGAACAGTCACAGAGTTGTTGTGAGCCCCTTCGCCTATTTTAGTTGTGTGCGTTAGAGGTATGTCCTTGTTGGAAGGTAAAACGACTTCAGGCCCAGTCTGAGGTCCTGAGCACTCTGGAGAAGTTTTTCGTCCAGGATATCCCTGTGCTTGGGATTCATCTTTCCCTCGATTGTAACCAGTTGTCCTGTCTCTGCAGCTGAAAAACACCCACACAGCATGATGCTGCCACCCCCATGCTTCACCGTTGGGACTGTATTGGCCAGGATGAGCAGTGCATGGTTTTCTCCACACATACCGCTTAGAATTAGGGCCAAAAAGTTCTATATTGGTCTCATCACACCAGAGAATCTTATTTCTCACCATCTTGGAGTCCTTCATGTGTTTTTTAGCAAACTCCATGTGGGGTTTCATGTGTCTTACACACTCTGCCATAAAGCCCTGACTGGTGGAGGGTTGCAGTGATGGTTGACTTTCTACAACTTTCCGACTGCATCTCTGGAGCTCAGCTACAGTGGTCTTTGGGTTCTTCTTTACCTCTCTCACCACGGCTCTTCTCCCCCGATAGCTCAGTTTGGCGGACGGCCAGCTCTAGGAAGGGTTCTGGTCGTCCCAAACGTCTTCCATTTAAGGATTATGGGGGCCACTGTGCTCTTAGGAACCTTAAAAATGTTTTTGTAACCTTGGCCAGATATGTGCCTTGCCACAATTCTGTCTCTGAAATCTTCAGGCAGTTCCTTTGACCTCATAATTCTCATTTGCTCTGACATACACTGTGAGCTGTAAGGTCTTATATAGAAAGGTGTGTGGCTTTCCTAATCAAGTCAAATAAGTATAATCAAACACAGCTGGACTCAAAATGAAGGTGTAGAACCATCTCAAAGAATATCAGAAGAAATGGACAGCACCTGAGTTAAATATATGAGTGTAACAGCAAAGGGTCTGAATAATTAGGACCATGTGATATTTCAGTTTTCCTTTTTTAATAAATCGGCAAAAATGTAAACAATTCTGTGTTTTTCTGTCAATATGGCGTGCTGTGTGTACATTAATGAGGGGAAAAAAAAAACTTAAATGATTTTAGAAAATGGCTGCAATATAACAAAGAGCGAAAAAATTAAGGGGGTCTGAATACTTCGCTACCACTATATAGACTATTAATAATATATATATATAATATATAAACAACATTTTAAGACATTACACACACTGTTAATCTAAAAAAAAGCCCACTTTAAACGGATTAAATTTAGAAGACTTACACAACAAAAAATTACAGGTAACATCAAACACAGGTTGACAGCGTTTAAACAATCGTGTACAAAACGTAGAAAAGGAAAACAATAGAATCATTACATAGCCATGAACTGGCGTGACGACACAGTTACACAACACCAGCTCAACATCAATTCTCAACACTCACCCCACAGCACCCAGTAACAAACCTCGTCCAATCACATTGCTTAATTGTGGAGCGGTTAGGGGGCGCGACCAATCACAGAGGATGACGAGTTGTAAATATGGCAACAGCAGCTTGACTGACAAGCCTTGTCTCCGCCCATTTGCCTTAGTGACCGATATTTCCAAACGAAAAAAGAAAACACAAAGAAAAAACAAAAGACACTGTTACTGCAATGAAAGCTGATTTCAAATACATTTTTTTTTTCTGTTTTAATGATATTTATCTTAAGTGAGATGTAAGCAAAATCGGAAGACTCGACGATGGACAGTCTTTTTATCTTGTGGAGAACCAGTTTTATGCCATATTCGCATTTGACCATTAGTTGTTGGTCATATATGATAATAGAAGCATTTGAGCAACTGTTCGCAAATGCATACAATTCATTTTAAATGTCTGGAAAACGGCAAATGTAACTAGAGGTGAGGCGCTCCCCCTGCGGGTCTCTTCAGAATTAGAGGCAGTTCACTGTTCGAGAATGTTTTATTTCCGCAACAGGGCTGAAAGTATTATCCAGTACTATCGCATCTGGTGATTTCATAGTAGCTGAGAATTATTTATATTATATCTTTATTTTGGGTTGGAATATTTTATTCGGTTTGTATTATTATTATTCAGTCAAAAACATAGAACAAACCATTACTAAATAAATAATGTCGTCTGAGAGTAAATATTATGAAAAGGGCATGCATGCAGTTTTTTCCTTAACACAAATGTATCGCTTTGTTACTACAATTTATTTGGCGAGTTGAAACAAAAGTATCATAAAACGTGTGGCTATTGTCCTCCAGCCACGAGAGAGCAGTATCTCAAAAGCATGCTGTATTTGAGCCCAGGCAGTGACCTCTTGGGCGTTTTTATTGTTCTTTGTCGACTCCCGCGTCCTGAAAATGTTTTTGTTATGAAACAAAAAAAAATGCATTCCAATATTTTTGCTTTTTGCAAAATACGTTTGAAACAATTTGAGTTATTGTTTTTAATGTAGATTTTGAAATTAATCTCAATCATGCGCAACATGATCTTTTTGCTTCTCTTTTTTGAGAAACAGGAAGATCAACAGGATGATTTTATGAAGGTAGTAATATCAAAGATCACATGTCTAGTTTTGTGTTCACCATTAAAAATGATTATTTCGGGTTTGGGGATGTATTCTGGGTGATCGTAAGGGTTGACGTTATGTGTTTTGATCGTTTACTCTAATCTGGCGCCAAACCATTGCTTCCTTTCGGGTAGGTTTTGTTGGTTGAAAGTAAGTTTGGATCTGTGGCTGCGACGTAATAAAAAGGGGCACTTTAAAAACGTATTTCCCCCCAAACAGCATGGGGGATGTTGTTTTACCTAAGTAGCGTTTTATTGTGTGCTGTTTCATGTGGTATCTGTATGTGAATGAGAACTGCAGTCGGTCTCGGCTGTAAGTTAGTGGTTTCATTGGCACTACGTATCATTTTCATTAACCTTATTCTGTTCAAAACAAATGACAAACAATGCCGACTCTTTAATGTAGAGTGTATGTAGTAAATGTAAGGTCTTCCTGTGTGGGCTCTTAACTTGAACACATTTCGTACACTTTATTTTCTTACAAGAAATGTTATTTACAAAATGTAAATGAAATACTTTGTAAAAAATAATAACGTGTTATATCATACATAGCTTTTGTATCGTATTCGCGCCTTTTTAAACCAGTTTGTATAATTGCACGTTCGGCTTTTGTGTAACACTTCGCATCCCCCAACCAACACGTTTGAATTCCCCGCGAGGCGTAACTCTCACGTGACGTCTTGGAGAATTCTGATTGGTTCGTCTGATGAAAGAGTTAAAAGGACCAAACAAAGCGGCGAAGTTGGCCCTTTTCTTATTGGCTGAGAATGAGCGCCAAGAATCGAATATAAAAGAATTCTCCGGCGTCCGTCCTTCGTTTTCTTCCCTCCAGCTGGACTGTAGATCTTCAAGTCTATGCTTTCCATTGTATTTATTTGTAGCTGACTTTGTTTTAGAAGTTAATTTTTTTTTTTTTAACTTTTAACTTATCCTCATTTTCTGTTTTACCTAACACTTCAAGCTTTAACTATGCTGTCAACTCGCTCTCCACTAAAAGCTAAGAATGAAAACGCCATTTCTACCAAAATCAATAGCATGTCCTTGGTGGACAAAGAAAACACGGTAAGTTTAGTATTATTATTTTAGTGATATTATAATACTTAAGACTTGTACTGAGATGCTTTACATTTTAGGCGTCTAGATGAATACTACATACTTTGGTAGAAATATCACTTTAGTTTAATTTAAAGGATAAATGTTAAACCGTTCATTATGCTGTAGGTCCTAAATGGGTGATTTGTTTTGTTCTCAGCCGCCCAGTCTGAACTCCTCCAGAATCCTGGCGTCCAAAACGGCGCGCAAAATCTTTGATTCAGAGGTACGCTCACTTTAACTGCATTCCTGTACGTTTCTTCAGGATTTACAACATCAGTGCATGTTAAATGTATACTATCTTAAATGATTAGTGATTTGTCGAGCGATGTCTTTAAAGTGGTTGATGAAATTTGACGGTTTCAGAGCGCGCCAAGTTGGGCTGGTCCATCCAAAATATCCTGACCTTTAATAAGAAAAATAGCTCGTGAAGCAAATCTACTTAAGTCCATGACATACGGTCACCTAAAATGGGTATCATTTTGTTTTGAGCCAGTCAATTTATTGGGTATTATCTTGTTTTGGCGGGTCATTAGCTTGAACTGATTTAATGTTTTGTAAACGACGCAGAATTCACGTGAAAACATGCGTGTAAATATGAAAATACTCCCATATACTATATGACAATGTTTAACGTTAAATGAACATATAATGTTATTTTTTTCAAATTTTATCCGGTTAAACGGAAGAGCACTCTTGTTTTACCGGCAAACTAGACCGGAAGTAGTAGTATCACTTGGAGATGAATGAAACGTAAACCCTCTATGGACCCAAAAGCCACGAAGAAAATCCACTTAACTTTCCTTTTTCCCCGTTTGCTTTTATTTCTGTTGTTAAGATTCCTAATATGAAAATGGTTACCAAGGCAACAAACCCTGGCAAAACCAGGGTTATTTCAGGAATATTGTCAAAATGGTCAATATTAAAGTGTTTAATGCCGCATAGTTGAATTAAACTGTTTTTGTTAGGTGAAATAAGTGTAATAAGTCACTTTGGTTTTCAAGTCTTTAAAAAATGTGATGCCGATAAGAATTGTGCTCCTCCCATTCACCCTGGCTGTTAGATTTTTACTTGCCGTTTTAAAATTTGGTTTGTTGCCAAATCTAAAGTTTTACCTTTTAACTTTTAAGGAGCAGACAAAAGCTAGGAAAGGAGCTGTGGAGGAGGAGCCCCTTCTGAAGGAGAACCCCCACCGCTTTGTCATTTTCCCAATTCAGTACCATGACATCTGGCAGATGTACAAGAAGGCCGAGGCCTCTTTCTGGACTGCAGAGGAGGTGAGCTTCAAAATATTTAACACGGGTGATATCAAATTTTGTCCCATACTCTTACGGGTCTTAAATATGGCATCAAAGCTGTTGGCACACTTATTTTGATGGGGGGGGAATTGCAGCATTTTGAAAGTTTTGCATTTTATTTTCTCCAAGGTTGACCTGTCCAAAGATCTTCAGCACTGGGACTCCCTGAAAGACGAGGAGAGATACTTCATCTCTCATGTTTTGGCTTTTTTTGCTGCGAGTGATGGCATTGTCAATGAGAATTTGGTGGGTTCGGAGGCAAACTTGTGCAAATACGTGTAAAAAACCACTTGATTCTAATGGCTTGTGTTCTGTGGTGCTCTAGGTGGAGCGATTTACTCAGGAAGTCCAAGTGACTGAAGCCCGTTGCTTCTACGGTTTCCAGATTGCCATGGAAAACATCCACTCTGAAATGTACAGTCTGTTGATTGACACCTACATCAAAGATCCCAAAGAGAGGTGAGCTTTTGGAAATGATGTTGCAGTTATTTGGGGCAATGATAATATATGTGAGAACGGGCAGCAGGGGGTAAGCGACTCCTCATCTAGATAATGGTGCGGAGCTTGCCATTGGTCTGTTGACTGCTCAAGATCAGTGGACATGTGGTCAGCTGGTTGTAGGGCCCACAGACACTAAAGCTTCACTCGCTCTATGTAACCATGGCCTGGATCTCCATAACATGCTTTGTCTAATTATGGATCCGCGTTTTAGAACCAGCACACATGACTAGCATGACATACTGAGTCCGTGGTGTTTTTATTTTTGTCTTGTAGAGAATTTCTTTTCAATGCCATTGAGACGATGCCTTGCATAAAGAAGAAGGCCGACTGGGCGATCAACTGGATTGGTGACAAAAATGCACAATACGGTATGTTGTATTAAAATACTATTTTTGTTTTTATTGTAAACTAAAAGTTTGCGCTAATAAGTTTTTGTATTCAGGGGAGAGAGTTGTGGCTTTTGCTGCTGTGGAAGGAATCTTCTTTTCCGGGTCTTTT
The DNA here is from genome assembly GCA_018155175.1 of Sinocyclocheilus anophthalmus. Lineage (NCBI taxonomy): Eukaryota > Metazoa > Chordata > Actinopteri > Cypriniformes > Cyprinidae > Sinocyclocheilus > Sinocyclocheilus anophthalmus. Next base: position 15,134 of record JADLZN010001756.1, on the reverse strand, counting down.
GCTTCTATTTTCTGGCTAAAGAAGAGAGGACTCATGCCTGGACTCACCTTCTCCAATGAACTTATCAGCAGAGATGAGGTAACCATTTTGAGATGCACCCCAACACTGGTACGAATGCGTTTGGAAGTGTGGTGTGAAAGTTGAAGATGTGGTCTTCATGTTTGTTCTTATCCTTACAGGGTCTTCATTGTGACTTTGCTTGCCTCATGTTCAAGCACTTGGTCAACAAACCTTCAGAGGCAAAAGTAAAGAAAATCATCATGAATGCAGTTGAAATTGAACAGGTTTGTGTGCCTTAATAATGCTATATACATTTCAGGGTTTAAAAAACCTTTCTGGTTTCAGATGACAGTCCTTTGTTGCCTTCTTGTGTTCCCTTTTGGTGTTATGCTTCCATTGTCGTGTATAGATATATAATTGTTTGTTTGTTTTTTGAACGTCTGGATTCGTGAAACGAAATTTCACGAAAATTAGGAAATGGATGATAGATTATCAAGCTATCGCACACCTCACATTTCTAACTATTTGTTTCCTATAGCTCTATTCCTATATAAACTTTCTCTCTCACTACCAACTCAAATTCTCAACATTCATTTTCAATGCGTTACTTGCAGATTCCTTGATAATTGTGAAATTTATGAGCAATTTTTTGAGTGAAAATTGTTTCTACACCTTATTTTTTTCAGTGTATATAGTTCCTCTGATATTAAATTGGTCATACCGCCCACCCCTACCTAGCAGCTATTAATCTCATGTCGAAGGACAGTAAGGTGAACATAGCAAAAAGACTGTATCTGTACCATAAAACCCTTTTGCGTTCATTTTTCAGACAGACACCTGACGCTCGGTATAGAACCGCTGATCAATATTTAATCTGGAGAAATAAATTGTGCCTGTTTGTCTTTCATCTTACGAGGGAAATGTATGTATTGTGACAACAGCAGCGACGCATTAATCAAATAATGGAATAGTGATTTTTGGGGAGCCGGGACCTCGTTGCTATATTAACTGTAACCGCACGCTGTTGACATGATGCATCTCACGGATCCTGTCTTGTTACCTCAGCGCAGATCATCTCAGCCTCGTTGGGTACCTAAGAAAAGATTCAGATCCCATGTGTGCGTTGTGCATAATATGCTGTAACATGCACGGATATCACACGCTTGTACTTTTGACCTTCCCAGCGCTGACAGTGAGGAACTATTTTTTTCTCCATTTATTCTCAGGCCTCTTGTCTTCGCAATTACCGCGTTCCAATCTCTCCTCGTCCCCACAGTCAGCCACAATCCCCAGTAGGATCGCCGGTCTTTCTTGTGGTGGAGCAATTAAGTCCCTATCTCCCTGAAACAAAAAAACTTTTAGACTAGGATATTAGGAAATGTCAAATTCAGGTTAGATTTCCCTTTTCTCCATAGGCAACGTGCTTTCCTCACTGGAAGCGTAGCTGTGGCCGTACTACATAATGCATGAAGCTCACTGGCTACCCCTGCAAAACATGCCTCACTCACATGCTTTACAACCAGACAGAACTGGTATACAGTAGCATACATGACTTTGAAAAGTTTTAATGTGAAACTGGAAGGAATCTGAGCCATGGCCTAGTGGCCTTTTGTGCTCATGCAGGTAATGCAGGTTTGAATCTGGCAGGTCAGAATGCCAAATGTATAAATCATAGGGCTGGGTAATAAATATCGATATCTTGATATCAATCGATTCTCATTTTTACGGAACGAAATCGATTCTTAAATCCCAAGAATCGATTAGTCTGGACCTGTTTCAGTTAATGGATGGACATTGAAGGTCACTTTCCAATACATAATCGCAATAAGCATGGGTGCTCTTGGGTATTTAATATGAAACACAGTCTCAGCTTTCAAATGCTGTCCAGTGGTGTATGCATCTATTCACAAACACATACTTGCCGTTTTGGTGCTGTTTAATGGTGAGTGACAGATCGCTGTAGTGCCTCAGATCAACAGACGCAGCAGCGCTAGGCGCACGTGAGCTAGTCATCTCCTCCACATTAATACCAGCTTTGGCACAAAATAAACTTGACTAAACATCCGAAGGTAAGTTAAAGACAGAGTACACCTTTACAATCCGTATCCTGTCTCATGTAATCGTTCAATCAGTGTTTCAGCCGTGCAAAGATGCCAATATAACGGCTTGTAAACAACGCACGTAACGTCACATTTACCTCAGAAAAAAATTCTTTACACCTAAACGCAAGTCATTTAGAAAATAACTGTATAAAGGGGCATTTTTCTATATAGGCACCAGTAGGGAACATTATTCATTATATAATTTGACGGTTCTTTGCAATGTTTTACATGTGAGGGTTTTTTGATATATCACCACCGTCTCAAGGTTTTTTAATACGCCCACCATTATGTTTATATTAAAAAAAAACGAATTGAAGTAGAAATATTATTATGCAATTGTAACTTTATTATTTTAAAACGTCATTAAGTGTAATTTTTAAAAAATCAGTCAGTTTTAACCTTCAGTATTATAGTAATGTATTACCAACTGACTCTCATGTATATTTTAGTTGAGAGATTTTTTTTCCTTGAGTAAATTTTGGCATGTACTGTACCTGATATATATATTCAAAATAATCGATATTGAATCGAATCGTTAATCGAATTGTAAGCTTGTGAATGAGAATCGAATCAAATCATGAAATTTGTGTCAAAACCCAGCCCTAAGTAATATGAAAGTGAATGTTGATATGTAACCACTACTCTGATTAATAGATATGCTACGTATCGGAGCACAAACAGGCTGCAATGTAGTAGTGCTCTGTGAGTATTAAGTTGTAAATTATTTTACAGTAAGATCAATTAACCAAATATAAATAATACATTCAAAGGTTTCTGTTATTATGAAAGTAATAAAATCTAATTGTTCAGTGTTTTATATTTTCTAGAATTTATTATTATAGGATTTTCTATATTTGCCAAAACAAACACACACCCACACACCCACAAAAACAGAATTGTAACTACAAACTTTTAAAAATATTTTGTGAGTATGTTTACAAGGAAGATTCTATTTCAGTATTTCTCATTATTTTATTTCAAAATTTCACATGTAATTCAATGTCGTCTTGCGTTTTTTTGTAATTATTTGTGAAATCTGTACCTGGTTAATATCTTTTCACCACAATTGTTTTTCAGTGGACTTGACACCTTCATGATTGTAAGACCTGAAGCCCGACATTTGTATTTACACGTGACAAGACTGTATGTGACCTGTTCGTTAGCCTACCAGTTAATTGTCTTACAGTCTGTTATCAGCATGCTCTTAGGGTAATTTCCGGCTGTCTCTCTCTTTTAATTCCATTATCGTCACGAATCATACAATACACTGGCCTTGAGGTATTCATAATACCCGGTCGACCTGCACTTTGTGGCTTCTTGTAGCGTGTATTTACCTACAGGCACATATCTAATGAGTAATAAGTCTCCCGCATACATCAAGTAATAGCCTCACTTCCATGTTGCAAATATTGGGACTGGGCAATTGTTTAAATCTGAATGGCGTGATCATAAGCGTAGGCGCTAACTTGGAAATCTTGTTCCGTACTTATGTAATTTATTTTCCCACTACTTTAAGGAATATCCCTAGACAGACACATCTATCTCTCCGTGTAAATTCAGCGAGTGAGTCAGTGAGTATGATATGCATGGACACTGGGCGTCTTATCAGCGTCCAGCAGAACAGTCTAATCTCACTCCAAACCGCCACCTTTCTGGCGGTTTTACTTCCTTCCTCCCACCGTCAAACACCTAACAACACATCCCATCTCTGACAATCCAGCTCTGCAACTTACAACTCTAATTTAACGTTTTGCTGGTCATTTTAGTTGAGTAACAAGTCTACATAGGGTAATATGATGTAAAATGTGACAAATTTTGTTTTGTGACTGATGACACGTGAGCCTAGCATAACAGCTAAAATATTTAGCTATAATGTTTCAATGAGCCGTTACCGTCATAATGTCTAAAGGGTTATGGAAGCCCGTTTTCGCCATGGAATAAAAAAAGAAAAAAGGTAATTGCAAATTTTTATCTCACCATTCTGACTTTTTACCCTCAAAATTCTGAGAAAAAAAGTCAGAATTGAGAAATATAAACTCACAATTGCGAGAAAAAAAACTTCACTTAGCCGAGAAGGAAGAGGATACGTCCACAACATTCTAAATCTAAATATCAATTGCGGATGTTAACTCAACAATTGCAAGAATTAAATGTAGTTAATTGCTGAGAAATTGTCGCAATTATCTTTTTTTATTAGTATTATCAGTGTTTTGGCAGAAACAGGCTCCCAATAAAATAAATAAAATACATACATAATAAAAAAATAGTTAACACTAAATTTATAATAATAATAATAATAATAAAGAAAAACCAAAATTTGCTTTGGAATCAGATTTGACTATAAATCGTGAGTTGCCAAAAGATGACAGTGTCAGGAATAAGAACGAGACGCAACAAACAATTTCCAGTTATCTGGTTTTAAACAAACGCAGCTCTCAGACGGGAAGGGAACTAGGAAAGCTTGCAGAAGCTCCATCTGCGAGCTGGTCTGGACGAGAAACGCATCCCAGTTTTCGGTGGAGCGGAGAATGGAAAAGTCCAGTGATGTAACAGCTGCTAAATGCAAGCATTCCACATCTCGGTTTCCCTTGCTCACAGTTTCCCCGCTGAGCCTTCCCTCGGTTTCTTCTGCTCTACGTTCCAGTGCTCTGATTACAAACACTGACAAGGCAGAGCGTTGAGGAGGACTTTTGTTAAACTGTCGCCAAAAATAGACCTCTTTCCCAGACTAAAGCGTCTGTACAGTGTCTGCTCATGGTTATGAGGTCATATCCCTCAACAAAACCTAAACCAGCTAATGATTAAGGCCCGCGAAATTGAGAACTGAACTGAACTGACTCTAAGGAGGATTTTCTAACAATTTTCAAACACTCCCTGTTTGCCATTGTTCAAATAATAGAAAAAGATAACCCAGTCGACAACTTACTTGTTGAACCCAATGTTCCATTTGGTGTAATTTAACGCTTTCACCCACCACAACTTTTCAAACGTAAACGTGGCGGGTATTTCTAACTTGCTGTATTCAAGCTTTATTTCAAACTGATTCCTCTTTCCAGACTCTCAAAACACATTATGCATTCCTATCAGTAAAATGGTCCAGTCCAAAATTTCTCTAGTCTAAAATACAAATGCTAAATTGCAGCCATATTTAAATACAGGAGCAAATCCCCTAAATTATTGTTGAGACTCTTTCCAAACTCTCAAAACACATTTTACAAATTCAGGTTTAAAACTCTCCATGTGAAAGTTTCTCTAGCACAAATGCACCCCAAAAAGCTCTTCCACCAAGCTTCAAAACTCTGTTTACTTCTTAATTGCCATATAGTAACAACCACAGGAGCAAATCCTCTAAATTATCCTTCTTTATGGATTTACGGTTACTTTCCAAACTCTTTAAAACACATCTAATGCATTCATATCAGTAAAACGTTCCATCAGAAGTTTCTCTAGTGCAAAAAACATCCCAAAGAAAGTTTTTTTCAAAAGGAGTACAACCCTATTTAAGGAGTGACAACTGTACTTAAATACAGGAGCGAATCCCCCAAATTATTGTTCTGTTTGTCTACAAAACAAGGTAATCTGATGAAATTTAAAATTTTAGCATATCGTGGCTGTAAATCAGAAATGTAGACGCCATCAGTAGCCAATCATTTGGTTTGATAAATTTTTAATAAAAAAATAGCAACAAGAGATACATTAATATTTGAAAATTTTTAGTAAACTACAGTCAACAGAAGTGCTATATTATGATTGAACATACACACTTGCACTTCAGACAAGGTAGCAGCATCCAAAAGAGATGCTAATTTGATAGTTCACAACTTAATCCGATTTGGTTCTCTTCAAACTATGCAGCTGTTACAACGTAAATTAGAGTGAATTTGGTTTTAGAACAGGGTTCAAAAGAGACGCTAGTTCAACAGTTTGCAACTACTACGATTTGGGTCTGTACACACATTCACAATCTGAATTGGATTGCATTCGGTTTTAGAAGAGTGTCCAAAAGAGATGCCAGTTCAATAGTTCACAGCTAGTTCGATTTGCTTCTGTATACACATTCACAACCTGAACTGGAGTGCATTCGGTTTTAGAAGAATGTCCAAAAGAGATGCCAGTTCAATAGTTTGCAACTAGTTCGATTTGCTTCTGTATACACATTCACAACCTGAACTGGAGTGCACTCTGTTTTAGAAGAGTGTCCAAAAAAGATGCCAGTTCAATAGTTCGCAACTAGTTCGATTTGCTTCTGTATACACATTCACAACCTGAACTGGAGTGCATTCGGTTTTAGAAGAGTGTCCAAAAGAGATGCCAGTTCAATAGCTCGCAACTAGTTCGATTTGGTTCTGTACGCACTGTCACTACCAGAATGGAAGTGAATTTGGTTTTACAACAACCAAATTCTGTGTGTACAGAAAAGAAGTAAACACTTAAAAGAGGAGTGACAACCATATTAACCTACATTGTGTACATAGCCAATGGAATCGTGATTTTTAATACTGTTGGTTGCTATAGAAACACAACAGGAAATAGAGTTATGCAAAGCCCCACATCCTCTCACTCCCCACCCTTTCTATTTGCGTATCCTAGCTGTACTATCTCAGCGAGACCCAATATCCTGTTTTGGCTGTAAAATAGTTGTTTTAACCCTTCACCCCGCCTGGCCCATTTGTCAAGGAGAGAATGAACAATATCCCAGCGGCCAAATTCTAATATGGGACAAACAGGGTTGAACTTGAGCCGGAATGTCGACGAGAGAAGGTCCTATCCCAGATAAGTTAGTTTGTCTCAAAGTCAAGGTGGACAGATGGTGGTAGGGTGTTGGAGCCGACGGTGTTGTTCTTACCCCTTCGTCTCTCATGTGAGATCATCAGAATGAACAACTGTCCTTTTTAGAAACCAAAACCTCTCTCAGAGGAACACGGCTTCCCGTTCTGAACACTTAAATTCAGTGCGGTTCAGAGCAGCCGAGTGTGTCATTATCATTAGCACCTGTTGTTGCTCAGATCTGGCTCATGGAAGAACAAAGGCTTGCCGTGACCCGGCTCTTGAACCAGGGTAACGTCGGATGACACCAATATGAGTGCTTTCAATTAGACAGGCTCCACAGTGCTGCAGGCACAGGAGGGAGAGAGCGAACAGGGTGATGCGACAGAAATTAAGCTTGTTACGAACTAATTTCAACTTCGCTTCATCGAAACTTGCATTACCACTCACTCTCTCTCTCTCTCTCTCTCACTAGAGGCATTTGCATATCCCAGGTAAACTGGGGAATAAAGACAGCGGATCCAATTAATCCTCTTGGGAGCTAATTAGTTACAATTAAATTTCTGCTTCACTTGTTGTACAGGAGTGTGTAGTAAACACGTAAAGAATATGTAAAACCTGCCCGTTTTTCACCCAAAATATTAATGTATTCTCATGGAAAAAACAACAAACACTGAATGCAGTTTTGGAGATGCAGATGATAATTTTGCACTTTGGATAGACCAAATAATCATAATCATATCTGTGAATAACATATGAAATGCAAACTATAAATCTCACCACTGCGTACACACATACATGTATTATAAGTAAAATATCAGTATCTATATTAGATCCTGGGTGGTTGCCAAGGTGCTGTTATTGTGGTTGTTGTTAGCATGTGGCTGTATGATTACCAGGGCATTGCTATGGGGTTGTTAAGGTCTGAATTGTTGTCAGCAGCTGTGCTACTGAGAGAATATTCTGTGCGGCTGTAATGGGGTTGCTAAGGTGTTCCAAGCAGGTGTTGCTAGGGTTTTTCTAGGTGGTTGTTAGCATGTTGCTGTGTGGTTGTTAGGGTGTTGCTATGTGGTTGCTAGGGTGTTCTGTATGGTTGTTGTTTGGTGGTTGCTAGGGTGTTGCTATGCATTTGCTAGGGTGTTCTAGGTGGTTGCTAAGATGTTGCTTGCTATGCAGTTGCCTAGGTGTTCTGAGGCCCATTAGCATGTTGCTGTGTGTTTGGCTGGGTGGTTGCCAGGACATTGCTAAGGGGTTGTTAAGGTGTTCTGAATGGTTGTCAACAGCTGTGCAGTTGATAGAATGTACTGTATGGTTGGGTTTTCTAAGGTGTTCCAAGTGTTTTTTAGCATGCTGCTGTGTAGTTGCTAGGGTGTTCAGGTAGGTGCTAAGATGTTATGCAGTTGATACAATGTTCTGAGTGTCTGTGTGTGCATTTAGCTGTGTAGTTGCCAGGATGTTGCTATGGGGTTGTTAAGGTGTTCTGAATTGTTGTCAGCAGCTGTGAGGTTTGATAGAATGTTCTGTATTGTTGCCATGGTTGTTATCGATACGCATGGAAGTGTGTTCCAATGTGTCACAATGAGCCTATGTGGTTGCAAGGGTTTTCTAGGTGGTTGTTAGCATGTTGCTGTGTGGTTGCTAGGGTGTTCTGAGTGGTGTCAGCAGCTGTGTGGTTGCTATTGGGTGTCTAAGGTGTTTCAAATGGGTGTTAACAAGTTGCTATGTGGTTGCTAAGGGTTTTCTATATGGTTGCTAGGGTGTTCTGAGAGGTTTCAGTAGCTACGTGGTTGCTATAATGTTCTGTGTGGTTGCTATAGGTGCTCCAAGTTGGTGTTTGCAAGTTAAGGTGTTCCAAGTGGGTGTTAGCATGTTGCTCTGTGGTTGCTAGGATGTTGCTACGCGGTTGATAAGATGTACTAAGTGGTTGCTAGGATATTGCTATGTGGTTGATAGGATGTTCTGAGAGGTTGCTAGAATGTTGTTTTGTGGTTGATCGAGTGTTCTAGGAGGTTGCTAGAATGTTGCTATGTGGCTGTTAGGGTGTTCTGAGACGTTGATAGGATGTTGCTATGTGGTTGATAGGGTGTTCTGGGTGTTTTTTTTATGGTTGCTAACAAACCATAAAGTCCTCCCAGTCTCAAAGGTCACTCGGGTCCCTCCTTAAAAGCATGTCTATGGGATTTTTCGCCTGTTATCGTAAAAATATTGTTAGTCCACTTACTTAGAAAAGTAAAAGAATCACATTGAGTGAACAACCAATACACAATAATCACAGCAGTCTGTCCATTAATATACCCTAACTGACACACACACAGGTATGTTGAGTGTCTCTATATTGTCATCAGACATCAACTTTGATTTCCGTGTGTCACACCGTCCCACCACGTGTCACTTCCTGTTATAGGAGAGATAGAGGCAGCACAGGCCATCCTGTCACACCTCAACTCAGCAACAACAAATAAACAAAGGAGAAGAGAAAAGACGCTGGGAGACGTAAGGAGACACAAAGAGATGCGGGAAGACAGATGGAGATAGAACGAGATGAGACACGCATGCATAAACAACAACGCTGTCACTTAAGAGATTAAACCGTATTAAGAGCTAATACTGTGACACACCTCAGACATCTTATTAAATCATCTTTCAGTCGGACTGGACAGAGCAGAAATAGGCCGATATTTCAAAGAGTACCACTGTCTATCATGACATGTGCCACGTCTGTATTTTAATGTAGTCGCGATTCTCTCAGTGAGTTGTTTTAAAAGCTCTGACGGGCCATCAAAGCACCATCTGAAAGCTAGAAAATAGACGATGATGACTCTTTTCACACCTTGTCAGTACGACTAGCCTCTACATCAGAAGGTAGAGGGTAAATCTTTCCTTTTTTTCCCCCACTGAGGGATCGGGCTGCTCACTTTGCACATGGAGATACCTGACAGTGCGCTTGTTAAGAAAACTGTCACCTTAAATCAATAGGAATTCATGCTTTATGCTGGTTATAAGTGAAGCGGGTGTTTCAAGGGAGTTTAGCCAACAGTTCATTTATGATGGAAGCTCAGAGCAGCATAATTTTTTTTGTGATGCAGTAACATTCTGCAAGTAATCTGTGTTATGACAATGCTTTATGCAAGAACTGTAATAATAATGAACTATGTGTACTTAATGTGACTTATTATGGAGAGCAGCTATCAATTACACTGTTTGAATTCTTACATGAATAAAATTATATATAAATATAAAATTAACATTTGACGTCTACTAAATATGCTCACTGACTTAATATGTTGTGATTTCAGTAATTGGAGCTACAGTCTTAAGAGCTAAAGAAGCAATATTGTATACATTTTGATGGCACGGACCCTCAATATGAATTATCACCATACAAACTCTAATTTTTTCATCTATAACAACCCATTTCTACCCGGTCTACAAAAGTAGTGTGAAAGACATGACATTTTCTTTTTAAGTAAATACTAGTTTTTTTATAGGCATTATACTAAAATTAGTATATACAAATATGGTGTGTAGATACACGGTCAACCTAGAGTATAAAACTATTTTAACAGTTTTAACAAACTAAAAAACCTATTCCTGTGATAACTGCAACCAGTATTTAGAAAGCTATGTAAGCCCATTTCCGCCACTGATTTTTTTTTCTCACAATTGAAAGTTTACATTAAATCACACAGAATTGTGAGATATAAACTCCCCCTGTGAGTTATAAAGCCGAATTCACGATATCACGTACAGCTGCACTTTATAAGATCTAATTGTAAGATATAACATGCATTCTGAAAATGAAAGTTTTTCAGACGTTCAAGCTAGAGACTCGCAATTCACAGCCAAAAGTCGAGTTTTTAGATAAAGAAGGAAAAATATTTTAATACATTTTATTGAACGCAAAAATGATTAATACAATCTAATTTAAATATAAATGTTTTTTTTTTTAAATTCATGAATAAATTATTAATGTAATTTGATTTTGACAGCCTTAAAATTATATATACATAACACAAATGTTGGAATTTTTTTTCTATTATTTATAGACGCTTATTAGAACCGAATGGATTACATTTATAATGAACATTTCTCTTGTCCATTTAAATCCATTGTAATGTATTATGGGAATGCCTTTAAAAGATACATAAGCTTCCTTAGAATTTAGAAGGTTGCATAATTATTCTGTCTACCATTCGGAAAGTCTTTGTATTGGGTGTGCACCTATGAAGCCTTACCTAATAATGTCTATGTAGGCAGCGCACTGGGTTTAGGAACAGACTCTGCAATATAAGGTTCCTCTCTTTAATTAGCTGAACTGTCCCAACAAGACATCATGCAAAATAATACAGCCAATTATGAACTTCACCAAGCCTGAAGTGACAGTCAACTTTAAGTATGCAGATTGTGCGATGATTTCAAAGAAATTCAAATGTACAGCATTACAGGACACACGAAACAGTAGAAAGCTGCCAAAGGCCTGATTGCAAAAAGGTTACATCATCCAAACAAACCAAGACAAGTCGAGTCTACGCAGACAATTTGCTGCTGCATCAGTATTACGTTAAGACAATGGGCCGTCTTCACCGCCGAACACTGGTTTCAGCAGTCTTGCATGCTGTGCTTTGCTCTCTTGTTAAGAGAACAGTTTAAACACTGTGGTTTTCAACAGATGAAGTAGTAGGAAATTTAAACTAGTATGCGGCGTCACACAGACAAAAGCGCTCGTACAGGTATAAACCGACTGAACACACAACACAGCTGCAGGTGTCTAATTAGTTGTCCTTACAATAAGTTTCGGGAAAAAGAAAAGAACAAGCTAGCATGAGAAGGAAAAAATGCCAGTGAACTAACATTCGTCACTTTAGTTTTTCATAGTTTTGTTCCTGGAAAAGTAGAAGGAAAGTAATTTCTGCAAAGGAAACAGAAAGCTATCGGTTAATTGCTATGTAACTACCCTGTCAAAGCAAAGCAAAACACACACACAAGCAAAACAAAGTAAAGGAAAACAAAGTAAAACAAAACAATGCAAAACAAAAAGGCAAAACAATGCAAAACAAAAAGAAAAACAAAGACAAAACAAAACACACAAAAAGTAAAGCAAAAGCATAAAAAGCAATGCAAAACCAAACCAAACAAAAGAAAGACAAATAACAAAATTTAAAGCAAAACAAAAAGAAACAACAAAACAAAACAATAAAACAAAAGAAAGAACAAACAAGAAAAAACAAACAAAACAAGAAAAGACAAGACAAGATGAAAAAAACAATTAAAAATAAAGAAATAAAAAAGCATTTTTTAACTAAAGGAAAGGCAAAAGGACGAAGGCTGGTCTAGACGGTAACATCTGGTCAGAAGGACGAAAGGGAGGGAGGGACGAAAAGTTAAATAATTAAGTGTTAAAACGCACTCTGCTCAAATTAATTATGTGTTCCTTGAGACAGTACAGAATGGTAAATATTTGAGTTGGTCAGAGTTTGTCCATGGTTAGACGGCTGAAACTCTGGAAATAATGGAAATACGTGCGCTTGCATAACCAATTCATTTAGTTCGAATTTCATTAACAAACGACTCAAATGAAAAATGACTCAAATGACTAACTTAACGTGTTTTTATTAGGCCATAAATATCTGTTTTACAAATCATTTATAATATATAAATATAAATAAATTACTTATTTTTTTCTTTATGACAGTTTATATTTTACATATAGAAATATAAATGAAAGAGTATACATTTATATTTGACAATTATTAATTGTACTTTTTACTATTCAATATACAAAGAACAGTTGATTATCTATCAAATTTACTTCAAGTTAACACATACAGGAAATATAAATTTGTCCATGTATAGATAAATCTAGATATAATTTTATATAGATTTGAATCTGTTCACACACAAACTGACGTGTCTGTGATGCATCAGCATTCTGAGTGTCACATTTCAAACGAGTCTTTGAAACAAACCACATCCACAGATTTATATCATCAAACACAAACCAGATTACAGCTCCTGATTAGAAGCCCCTCCTCTATAAATGCCTCTGTGAATGACGCCACAAACCCTAGTCACCTCTGAAACCCGGGCCGAACACTTATGACTGATATATGACAAGAACACACTGACAACCGGCAGATGGATGGACGGATGGCTTCTGAAAGAAAGAGAGAGACCGAGTGGAAAGGAGGCAAGAAAAACGAGCTGCAAACTTTCTTTGTCCTATGCCTTTTCCGTCCGCACAGATGCGCACTGGAGCCAGTGCAGCTGGCTGCCTGACAAATAGGAAAAAATAGTCCAATTTGAGCTGGTCGTTAGCAGTTCGGAGCAGCACATTCCAGATAAATGAGCGGCCGGCTCAGGTATGGCAGGAGAATCTCTTGAAGCATTCCTGAGAGACTGGGCCTGTATTACTGCAGCCCCTTAACCGTGCCTTCGATCTGCCCGGCCCGGCCCAGCCTGGCTACAGCAGAGGTGACCTTGCCGATCCGCTCCTGCTGGGGTTCTTTTTTTTACCATTACGCCCCCCTTTCTTACACACAAACACACACACCCACTCTTACACTAGTACTGCCCTATTAGACAAGCTACAAACGTAAAATGCCAAAAAAGTGTAAAATATGCTATTTCTCCCCTGAAATCCACATAGTTCGCACTAAAAAGTCCTATTTTTCTTTCATATTTATTTTTTTTCACAATTTTCTAAACCTTACATGTCCTAACCAAGATTGATGCGACAAGCTTCTAAATGCAAAATGGCTGTTTGACACAACAATCACCGCTGTAGCATTATTTTTGTATTTATATACCAATTATAACATTTCTTAATATTTTGGAGTAGGTTTTATTTTTATATTTTCAGTTTTTTTTTCTTCATATTTAGTTCATTTTTAGCATTTTGTTTTGTGTTTTTATTTTATTAGTTCATTTTTTTCAATATTTATATTTTTAGCTTTTATTTATTTTCAGTTTAGTTTATTGTGTACTTTAAATTTTTTGAGTTTGTTACCAAGGAAACATTTCTAAATTTCATTTATGTTTAAGTTTTTCATCTAGTATTTATATTTTATTTCAAATAGTTGTAGGGGTAACATTTCTAATTCTTAATCTGTTTTTAAGTTTTTTGTTTGTTTGTTTGTTTTTTAATAAAATATTTGTACTGTATTTTATTTTTCATTTATATTTTATCTTTTTTCAATAAACATTTATTTTATTTTTATTTCAGTTAGTTGCATATGCACCATTTGTCTAATTCTAATTCAATTTTATGTTTTTTAAATTAATATTTATATTTAATATTCATTTTCTATTTATATTAATACTACGATTTATATTTTAATTTATTGAAATTTCAGCTTTATTTAAATAAAAACAGAGTAGTAATTAAATGACAACACTGCGCCACAGAAATGGAAACAAAGCATTTGACAAAAAAAAGTCAGATTAAGCTTGTATTTTTTCTTTGTTTTTACTTGCTCAGTATCACATTGTGGTTGTTTTTGCTACTGTATCTTAAAGACTTGCTAATAACATGCTTTGCTTTGATTGACTAACCTTGGTTTAGTAACAGTTCACATTGTTGTTCAATAGGATGCAAAAAGCTAAAAACTGAACAGGTGTTTTATTGTAAATGTGGGCAGTCATAAGTTAATGTTATTTTTTTTTTAAGAAAATGTCTTTGAGCTTTGAGTTCTGAAAGTTACAATTTGTCTACATCACACTCCTTTATTTCAAAAGAGTAAAGTCAGTTATTCATAATATAGAGCAATTTCTCAGATAAAACCTTGTTTGAAAGGACTAATATTATATAATGGTCTCTCCCCAGCACAGGCTGGGATATAAAGCACAAAAAGCGGGAGGGAAAAAAGGAAGGAGAAAAGAGAAAAAGAGAGGTGGTGAGACAGAGGAGCAGCATAACAGCCGACTCCATCTGCTGTGGCTGGGTGAAGGGTAGAGAGTGCACTCCATTAAAAATGTCTGTGAGGGGCTGAAAGGAGTCAAACACTCAGTCTGGCATTTTGACTCTGAAGTTCCCTCGCTGCAGCTTCACCGTGTGCTGCCAGGGACATACATCCTCTGAAGGAAATCTCTGGAGGCCTATAGAAGTGTCATAGAGGCTTCCTGCAGGTGAGGATACGGTTTGTGCCACTGCCAGAGAAAGTAATGACCACCAACACGTTCGGCCCTGCTAGTGATTGAGTGCCACTTATTCTATCAAACTTAAATAGCCAAAAATAAATAAATAAATAAAAAAAAAAAACATTTTTT